>PVHX01006070.1:0-104867 GCA_004024805.1 Geosciurus inauris
TTCTTCCCCCCAGCCTCCTTCTATATACTTTTCATACAGCAGGAAGTATTACCGAGCAGAGTTACAACCAATTAGCAGGAATAGCATTATCAAGCACGAGGGGAATGCATGAGCAGAATACAGGCGTGTATCAGAGCAGGCAATGCCCACAAGCCAAGCATGCACAGTGACGTTACCGCCAGCCAATGCTGTGCACTTCCTTAAGTTGTCCACCTGTTTACTGCAAGTTTCTGGCATATAGCCAGGTCGCCATCTTGAAAGGGCGGAGCAGCTCCCGGGCCCAGAGAGCCTGCCCCCAACAGAGTTCCTAGATGGCACATGGCATCACATGGTGAGAGAGCAAGACCTCATCCAGTCCTAATTTCCTCCTAAAGGCTTCACCTCCAAACACCACAGTCAGATTAAATTTCCACCGTGATAAAACTTCACAATGGGGATGAAATTTCAACATGAGTTTTGGAGGAGGCTTAACAGCATCCTTGATGATCCAGTTTCTGCCTGTTTTCCAGACTCATTTCCATGTACTCCCCCTAAAGTCCTCTGAGCTCCTCTTACACCAAAGTCTCATAATTTCTTTAAACACGTTGTCCTCTTTCTGGATTCTGGTGCTTGTCACCATCTGTTTTCACCCCCTGAGATGCTTTTTATTTCAAAGGATATATTTGATGAACTCTCACTTCCTCATAAACTATCTCCTTTGTGAAACCTTTCCATTCTCTCTAGGTAGAACAGGGATATCCCTCAGCCACAGTATGTCTTATAGAATGTAACTGTTTCTGTTTGCCTTATGTCTCCTCTACCTCATGTGAACATCTAGATAGTATGTACTTCATAGAAGGTAGTCAAAAAGTATTTGGTGAATGAATTATCTCATGCCTGTGCTCTATTTCAGCCACTGTAGATTTGCCCTAAAATGCTTGGTCATGGAATTTTCCCTAATCACCCAGCCAAGCACACCAGCTTTTTATCATTGAAGTCTAACTAGAAAAATCTTTCCATGTACCACAAGAATTCAGTGAAGACATGAATGACATGGACAAAAGGAAAGACAGCTACATTTTAAAATTGTGTCTCTTGAAAAAATAAATAAACAAATAAAATTGAGTCCCATCTCCAATGCACTAACTCCCTCTTCCTAAGCTGAAAGAAATCGCTGCCTCTGCCCTTCCTATTCCTCCTGCAAACCTATATCTGACTGGAAGCAAAGAGACTCTCACTTTCCTTCTCCTTCTTATGGGTCTATCTTTTCATGTTTCCTAATTCATAATTAGTGGGGCAATGTTGATCCTTTATTGCTGTCAAGGGCTTCATATTTATTCCCAACTCAATCCAACCCAATGATGATCAGCTCAAGGATGGCAGAGGGTATCACTCTACATTATTCTCTCCCCTGGCCTATAGCAATTCACAGAAGGTATACTGATAAAAAATGCTTTTTGAGTTGTATTTTATTTCATCTTGGTGGAGTACTGACTAGATTATCTCCATGTTGCTTCTGCTCTATCCAAAGACTGACTGTAACTTTGTGTCATAATGTAAGATATTCAGCAACACATTTTTCTCTTCCTAGCTTCTCTTCCTTCAGCAACTTTTCCAGTTAAGACTATTTGTAACAGTTACTATATGTTGGAATGGATCATGAGAAGAGGAGCCAATTCTTAACTCTTAAGTATTAAAATGTTGATAAGACAGAACAATTTAGAAACAAATGTGTTTACCTCCTATCCTCTCAATATAACCCTAGACAATGGAGGAACTCAGAAACAGAGAAGGAAAAACAAAGTAATGGGAAGCTACTTGATTGGATATTCCTCTATGACTGGGCCCTGCTTATCCCTCACTCTGAGTTAGCTCCTGGGGTGAACAGCAATGCTGTGAAATGAGACGATGCTGAACAGGGTTTAGCAAAGTGTCCTCTACCTAATAATAAGTGCTCAGTGGTTGTTCCTGTGCCTCACAACACATATTGAAGACCAGAAGCAGTTACCTTCTTCATTGTCATTACTAATCCATGCCCAGCAGCTACCATGTGACGTTGGAATATCACCTCAGGACACATCTTCCCAAGTGTCCCTTCCTGCTTAGCAGAATCAGATCCCCCTGTGTTTGCTTGTGTTTTTGCTCACAACTTTGCCAAGACTGTCCTTTAATACAGAACACTGTGACCACAGAATTGTTTGCCTCTTGATTTGAACCCTGAAGTCTTTAATGTAATTATTTTCCTCAGAATTTTGTTAATACTGCAGTATTTTCATTGATGGAACATTTATGATAGTGAATTCCATAAAGCTAATTAAAGTTTCGATTAATACATCTAAATATATACATTTTATCCTTATTTTAAATTATTTTCAAATAATAAGTTAACTCTTTAAATAATGTAAATAAGAATTTAAATTTATATATTTTTGGTAGTAATGAATATCATTTCTGAAATCATAGGTCTTTTTCATGATAATTATTTTTACTAGGCTCATTTTTCTAGGTTGGATCTCACAGTCATAAACTTTGTCAAACACATTTTATTTTTCTCTTATCAATAGATTTTTTTCAACTCTAAACAGTCTTTGTCAATTTCATGTTGTGATTATTATTTGCACTAGAATTACTTTTATGTGTTTGAGAAAATTCAGAGGATATTTTTTAGATAATCCAAGAAAAGGTAAGTGAGAAAAACTTTGGGAAAATGGGGTGAGGGAGAGGGAGAGAGACAGAGGGAAAACTAAGGAAGAAAAAGCCAAAGAGAGCTGGGGGTAAGTGCTCTCCAGCCAGGGAAAAGGGAAGAATACAGTGTCAAAAAGGTATCTGAAAGAATCTGCATGTAAGGTGGTCAGAGCAGCTAAAATAACTCAAAGATGTCTGGTTTTCAGGTAAAATAACTAATTTGTTTTTTAGCTTAAGTATGTCCCATGTTGCAGTTTGGATATGGAGTGTCCTTGAGAGGCTCCTGTGTTGGAGGCTTTTTCCCCATTTAGCCATGTTCAGAATTGGGGCTTTGGGGAAGTGACTGGATCATGAAGTCTTGGACCTCTTCAGTGGATTAATCCACTGATAGCTGAATGGACTGTTGGGAGTTGGTGAAAACTATAGGTTGGAGAAAGTAGGTCATTGCAGGAATGTCCTGGAAGGGTTTTTTCTTGTGCCTAGTGCTTTTCTCTCTCTCTTCTTTTATTCCTCTTGGATGTTGAGAGTCGAGCAGCTTTCCTCTACCACGCGCTTCTGCCATGATGTTCTGCCCAAAGCCAATGAGCCAACAGACCATGGATTGGAAGCTTCAAAACCATAAGCCAAAATAAATCTTCCTGCCTTTAAGTTATCCATGCCAGTTATTTTGATCACAGCTGAATAATCCCCCTTATCAGATGTGTTGTTTAAACTTTAAATTATACTGGCAATGTCCACTTGAACTCCAAAGGAGATGGAGTTTGGAGGAATAGAAAGCCCTAAGCTATTCTTGTGTCCTGCTGAGCTTCCTTGAATGCACAGGGGACTTGAAAGCAATTTGGGAGCCAAGACACTGGGATCAAATTGGATAAAAAAAGCACCCCATTGCAATGCCACTGTCCCATCTTTTATTCTTCAAGTCCAATTTCACCTAGAGGTGATTCTTAGACACATTGTGATTTTTCGAAAAACAATAATGTGTTCCCTCTGATTTCAGAAGTAATGAATGTCACTGTATAAATTTGGAAACACATAGGATATTTAGAAGAGATAAAATACTGGTGAGATTTTCTCATGTTCTTCTAGACATATGTATTCATCAGTTTTTATTTTTCTTTTTGTATTTTTTTTCAAAATAGCGAAAATATTTTGGATATTCTTTAAATCTTACTTTCATGTCTTACTTTTAAAAGTTACCATTCCTTGGAAAAAGAGAACATCATGTTAGGTGAGATAAGTCAGTTTCAGAATGAAAGTTTGAATGTTTCTTTCATGTCTGGAAACTAGAGTAAAATAAGGGAAAGAAGGAGGGGAGGAGCAAATACCGTAAAGATATAGGGAAGATCTGGGAAGCTGAAGAAGGAGATGAACAGGGGGTGAGGAGAGATGGGAAAGAAGAAGAAATGTAGAATGATTTTAAAAATCATGCTATGTGCATATAAACACATACCACAGGGAATTTCACCATTATGGTAAGTAGAAAGAACTAATAAAAAAATAGATGAGTGAAAGGAAGATCAGTAAAGGAAGGAGTATGAGGGGAGGGAGGTGTAGAGGGAAAAGTGGAGGAACATGAACTGAAATTAAATTCCTTACATGTAAGATTCTGTTGAGATGAACTCATCTATTATGTATATGCTCTAATTTAACCACCCTTGGTTATAATTTGAAAATATAAATTTTAAGGAATGTATATTATATCACATGATTAAATTATAATTCATTAACAATTTCCTTATTTTAGACACGTATTTCTAATTTATAGATAATTTAAATGATACTATGAATAACTACATACATTTTATTTCCCATAAATAACAGGGAGGTTACCCCTAAAGCCCTTTTCACTCCACTTTAGACTCATTTTGCCAGCTAACACCTGGGTGGTTTAATTATTCAGTGCTACAGTTTTCATATTAGGATAGGATAGTTTCCACTAACCACAAAAATAATATTCAGTTATAAGTTGGATGAGCACTTGATCTCTTCAAATCTCTGAAAGTTGTTAGAAGAAGAAACACCACCACAAATATATATTCTAGATGGCTCTGGAGGTAGAACAAAGACCAAAGTCAGGAGTTTGAGACAGGCAGACCTGAGCTCAACCAAGATAAAGCATCCTGAAAGCTCCATGGAATAGCAAAGAAACTGCCTTGAATGACAGATCCTGGGCTTGCTGAAGGCATTGATGGGAAGGAGGTAAGCACACTACCCTCAAAGATATATCAGAGTTGGTTGCAGGAGCTGGGGCTCTGGAGCCAAAGGCTTGTGGTATCACCCTGCTCTGCCACTTTCCGGTTGTGATCTGAGACAAGTTATTATAACTTCTCTGTGTGTTAGTGTCCTCATCTGTAAAATGGTAATTATTTCTAGTAGTAGTTGTTAGATTAACATTCCTTTTATAGCACTACACACTAGAAATATGTTAAATATCTATTAAGCAGTAAATGCTGGCACTGGTTTTCGAGTGTTGTTACTCAGGACAGGTTTGATTAGGTAGTACAATTGGAGAATGGCTCTCAAATTTTTGAGGCTACACTTGGTCTATAAATATCAGTGTACTGGCACAGCAATGTCACTCCTAAGAACGCTACACTGGCATTCCATGGGGTACACTCTGGCTGTTTGTTTCCAGGTCTGTGCCTCATTATTTACCTTTGCATGAGCAAAACCAACTTTGATGCTTTGTCACTTTGCAAGCCGTGGTGGGGGCCAACTGTAGTTTTGAGCTTATCCATTCTGGAATCAACTAGCTACCTTGTAAAAGAAGTGTTGTAATCTTTAAATGCCCATAAATAAGGATTTTAACATTTATTTCACATTGCCTGGTTTTGTAAAGTAAACACAAAGTCTTGCAGTGAGAGAGTGGAAGCGATGACTGAGGGGCATGAGATAGAACAGGAGGGTTAGGCTGAGGATGTACATTCATTGTGAATGCTTAATGGAGCAAGGAGGGCCTGGTACAGGAAGAGGAAGCACCTTGCATGGCAGGCGAGGCCTTTCACGTGGGTGGGGGCAAAAGACACTGCCAGCTAATGCCAGTAACCTGCATGGTGCTAAGGATTTCTCCTGTTTATGTCACTCCCTGACACCTTCCCTATCCCATAAGTAGCCAGAAGGATATATTAAAGCAAGGAGTTATCTTCTAATCAGAAAATTGAAGCTTAATTGAATTGATGTCCATGTGACAGACAGGGCCACAGAAAGTACTGTCATCTGCTCACTCACTAAGGCTAGCTTGGGGAAAGAAAATCCTCGAACCAACCATCCCTCAAACTGCTTAAGGTTAAAGGTAAATTGAGGCCCTACTTCATTTAGAAGAAAGTGATAGTAGGAAACTATTATAAAAGAATGATGATTGTTAGAAATAAAAAAATGAAATTAGAAGCCCAGAGAATCTATTAAATAAAAGAAGATGAGGATTGAGAGTCAGAGGACAGGAGTGGTTTCTCTGAGAATTCTTCTGCATCAGCCCTGTGCATACGCATTGTAGGACTGCTGAGAATCAAAAAGAGTCAAAGTTTCTTCCAATTATCTATAAGCTCACCAGTGCTTCTGAAATTCAGACCTCTCTTGTCCAGAATTCTAGAAACATCTGGTTCTATAACTTGGCTTCTTCACAAGGAAACACCATGATCTCTCACTTTGTTAGTCTTTAAAATATCAAAATGACTAAGGGTTTGCAGATATTTTTCCTAAGTATCTTACATGAATAGGCTTGACATGATGGCTTGAGAAGAGAGACTACCTGCTGGCCACCTTATCATTCTGAGACAGAGTTTTTATTTGCAAAAGGTGGTGATATCTATTTTGATTTGTAGATGTGAAGGTTAACTGTAATATGTATATAGCATCTGGCAACTTGCCATGTTCAAAATAGGTGCTCACCCAGTGGTAGCTGTTAACCACTATTGCTCATTCCTCTGTGGACCTCTAGTCTCCAAGCTGCGCTACCCCTAAAACTTCTCTTATTATTGGAACTTTCATTACTCATGTTGCTTCTGCCACCACTCAAAGGCTTCTTGAGTTTTGAAATAGTTTCCCAGTAATTATAGTTGCTCAAAAGACTTGGTTGAAGGTAATCTGGACTTTTGAGTATCATGATCCTACAACACAACACTTGAAATGAGTTACCAAGAAACCACTTTAAGGATAGTCACATGAAATTGTTGTATTTCATCTTTAGCATAAATCTTCTCTAAAAATCCATTTTTTCTGGAATAGGGCCCCTGAAGCTTAATTCTCCTCCAGTTCAAAGTGAGTTTTTGAATTCCCCTGGACACTAAAGAGAATTTCCTTTCTTTTTGTATTAAGGTTGTAACCCCAGTGACCTGGGTCCCAATTTCCAATCCTCAGCCCTCTTTAAACCATTTCTTCCAGGAGACCTAAACTTGATAAAGCCTCTCATGGCATGACTATTTCCTAGCATCTCTCTGCTTTAAACAGAATAGTCCCTATTCTCTGCCACAGTGATTCTCAGTTCCTGTGTTGAGTTTTAGAAGTAGATAATTGAGCCATACTCAATCCCCATCCCTCTGCCCACTATTCAGCACATGCATCAAATACTCACCAACTCTACTACAACTGATCTGTAGAATGTGCCAGACTACAATTGACTTCAGATTCCCAAGAGGCACTGAGAAGAGAAAGGTAAATGGGGAAAGATCTCACAGATAGGAAACATTTGAGGAGCCTCAAAATGAGATTTTAATATTTGCCAAAAATGTGTGAAAGCACTTTTGGACTTAGGAATCAAAATATACAAAACCATGACACAGAATTGCTTGGTATATTCCAGGAAATGGCAAATGGTATTGTAACGAGAGGGCATAAGACATTTGCAGATAAACCTACCAAGAATAATTGAAGATATATTAATGTGGACCTCAAATGTCACACAATATGAAGACAGTCATTTCTTAAAAGCAGTAGGGATGTGAGCAACAGGTTTTGAGCAAGAAAGTGACAAAAGGGACGTATGACACCAGACAATCCTTTATAGAGAATAATGGCAGTCATCATGGATGAAATGAGCCAGCAAATTGGATGAGGCAATTAGAAGACAATTTTAAGCTTATCTTGAAGCAAGATATAATTTTGAATTCAAGATGAAGTGGGCATTGGGAAAGAGAAAATTTTTCTGTAACAAGAAGAATACTTACAGCACTTTTAAGTGCCTGTCCTCTCTGCAGTCTCTCTGTAAGCCATGTGTACATTTAAGGCATGGGGGATAGAGCACTCTGTGAGCTGAGTTTCCCATTTTCATACCTGTGTCCTGGAAAAGAGTAGGAGGAAGTATGTTATTTATGGCAAATAAAATGACATCAGAAGCTCTCTGAAGGTAGATAGGAATGGAAAAGCTGCCAGGGAGGGAAAAAGTATAGATAATACAATGTGCCCAACATATTGAAATAATGAGTCCTTGACTCTGGGGATATTGGAGAAAATGTTAATTTGGGGCTTGTATTTGAGGCAGCACATCATAGCACAGAGCAAATGGTGGAGCAAAACTACTCACCTCATGACCAGGAAATTAAAAAAAAAAAATGGAAGAAGAAGGGCTAGGGTCCACAGTCCCCTTTGAGCATGTCTTCAATAAATAAAAACCTCTCACTAAGCCCCACCTCATAAAGCTTCCATCACCCAATAGCATCAAGCTGGGGAACCAAGCCTTTAACACATTGGCCTTCAAAAATCTAAACTTAACAGAGTGCCTGGAACTTCTGTATTATTTCTTGCATACTTACTTGCAGGTAAATCTATAGTTATCTCAAAGTAAGTTCAAAAATGTTAAAAATTCCTTTTTTATATGCTTTCTTATATGGAAGGGGTTGGAGTATTAAAGGCATATTCCCCTGAGACTGAGCCTCCAAATGTGATTTAGTTCTTAGATACATTTTTAGGTGGTTGAGAAGGTAGAATGAAGTGAACATGGTCATGGAGGCCCTAGATAATGCACTTCTACCCCCAAACACCATGCACCATGCCCTGGTCTTAATAGACCTCCTAGCATCCAGTTACCACCCTGTGGTTGTCAAGAGGTAATATATTGGGCGTCTTTTTTTTTTTTTTTTTTTTGATCTGTGTAAATGTTGTAGACATGGTGTAGCTCATGTTCAACACTTCTGAAGGCAGTTTTCAAATTCGTGGATTATGATTAAGACTGTATGCTTAGGGCATGTTTCTGAGAGATTTTCCCAATTATCCACTTTCATGATGGTGAGGTGAAGCTATCCTGAAAGGCCAGGTTGGTTTGGTGGTATTGCTTCGGGAGTCATTCATGGAGGCATGCCCAGAGTCTTTCCAAGTCTCACTGAGTACATAATTCCCTGCATCCTTTTTATTTAACAGAGCTGGAGCAAATTTTTGTTCATTTGTTTTGTTATCTGCAACTGAACTCTAATTGATGCCCTGTGGCTTCACGGGCCCATTATTCTACCACTAGATTCCCCCCTAAGTAGGACATCTTCGGTCTAAAACTAAAATGTCCAGAGATGTCCGGCTACAGGCATAGAGTGGGCAGTGGCTGTCTCATAGCTAGAACCTTCCAGGGTAGTGTTTGAAAATAGAAGTAAAATCAGAAAGAAACTATAGGATCTTGACCATCAGACATTTTTGATTTTTTGCCAGCATGGAGGTTGGGTATTGTTGATGAGAGCACAGCTTGGAAGTCCCTGGGAGACTTTAGGAAAATCTGAATGCTTTCTTTTTCCAGTTACTAATAAACTTAAAATCCTTGGAGTTTTAATAGACGATTGTTCTTTGTGAAAATCTTGGTGAGATTGTGTTCCGTATCCCACAGGAAATTAAAAGCAGGTGAAAGATTTTTTTTAAGCTCCTATCTGCCCCCCTTGTGATATTCCTTCCTCATTCCTCAGAATTTAAAGAAACCCCCTTCACAATAAATAGAACAAAACGAAAGTGTCCTGGAAGCGAAGGCAAATGACCAGCTGGGGCTGATGTAGTTGGTCAGGCGCTATGGTGGTGAGTGGCACTAAGCAGCCTCTTTGGAAAGGGATGGCTGAGAGCAACCGCATCCTGGGACAGGGCTGCCTCCTCTGTGGCCTGAGCCACCCCCATGTCTTCCTTTTCTTCCCTTTCTCCCCACCCACCTTTCATCGTCCTCAGAAGCCCATGTGTGTGAAGAGCAGCAGAGGAATGTGGGTGGGTTGACTTGTATAATTAAATCCATGTTGCATCGTGTTCTTTAGAATTAATAAGGAATTCATCCCATTGAAACTCACCATGACATCTTCCCTCTGACTCAGATTTCTTTTTGCTTTTCTCTTCTTTCCTTGGCTAAAAGCATTAGACATGGGGCTATGGTTCAAATTAGCATCCTACATTTCTCTTCTTTCTTTCTTTCTTTTTTTTTTTTTCCTTTAATTGAACTTTTCTGTTCAGGGAAGAGTATAGTTTGTTTATGTTTCATTTTTCTTCTAGTTCACTTATCCACCATTGTCTATTTTCTTCCTTCTCCCAGAAAACTCACTCAGGAAAGGGAAAACAAGAGAGCTCTCCTTGTCTCTTGTGACTGTAAAATTGGGGAAAGTGTTCTGCTGGCCAAACCTTGACAGTCAGCCATTGCCCTCTGAGGTGCTTCATTCCCTGGACTTCCATCTCATGACACCATTAAAACCCCCACCTATGCCTACAGGAGCCGGGAGAGCTGTGTATGGGAGGCTGTGAGATGGAGAGAAACAGCAAACAAACAGCACTTCTAAATTCCTGGGTCATGTTGTGAAACACCTTTTTATTGGGGGTAATAATTTGAGTTCATTCCCTAATAAAAGTGGATTTATGTGATGGAGATGCAATATATATTTTTCTGCCACTGTTCTTGTGGAATAGTAGTTCTATCAGTCTAGGATTAGATTCAGCTGTAACATAATCTCGAAATAACAGTGGCTGTAACTTCATCACAGTTTTTCTTTGCTCATAGGGAAGACCAACTGTAGCTCTTCTGGGACATATGATGGCTCAGCTCCTGAAGTCCTCCTTGGAGAGCACTGGTCCTTACAGTTCAGGGTGTGGCCCTTAGCTCCATGGCCCAAGCATGTAGTTGTAATTCCACCTTCAGAACAATCCCATGAACCATCAAAAGAGTGTGTCTCCTTCCTTCACCAGCTCCTCTCTTATGCATGTGGGGCGTGTCGATTTACTCCCACTCATGAGATTTGGGGACATGGACTGTGACTGGCACAGGTCCAGTCTGAGCTGTGCTGCCCCTTGGATATGTGGGTTTCAACAAATCCCTTAACTTCTCTAAGTTTATTTTTTTCTCATACATAAAATTGAAATTATTATAATACCTCTTAAATCATAATAAGGATAAAAAGACAATATCATACACAAAAGAATTGGCCCACTGATTAGCATGATAGAAAATACCATCTTACAGAGCTTTATAATTTCTTGCTGAGTGGTTTCTCCGTTTTCAAAGAAAATCCGGCCTATGTTTAGAGACTGGAGATTTTCCCCTAATGAGGAAATCCTCAAAAGTCACATGTTCCATTCAAGCTCTTCTCTCAATTACAAAGGAACTTGATGTGAAGGGAGACAATTTCACTGGTTATTCCACCCCAATGAAGCAGGCCTCACTCTTGTGGGAAATATGGTGAAAGGATGGCAAATAGCCATTCCTCCCTCTTTCTAGTGGAGGATTTTATAAAGTGCAAGTTGAGAGTGATTTCAGAAGGTCACAACTAGTACTTTTTAATAGAACAATAAAATTAGAAAATGGAATAATTTAGGAAAAATCAGCGTGCATTACAAATAATAAGTGTATATTTTTCATGACATATGTTTCATATATATGTGTATGTTAGGTTATAAAGTGAAATATATTTCTTAAACTGAGTCATGAGTTTTGAAATAGAATAATTAAGTGGGAGAAATCACTCTACTTGACATTAAAGCTTACTATATAGCTTTAATGTACTTACTATATAGTATCTAATACAACCATAATATTTGCAGAGAGATAAAAACATAACTCAATAGAACAGAATATAGAACCCATAAATATACTCTAACAAATATGATCAGCTGATTTTTGACAACAGTGGAAAAGTAATTCAAATGGAGGAACATTCATTTGGCATCTTCAATTCAAATTGGATTTTTCAAAGAAGAGTCCAAGTGAGTAAATATTTCATCTTCATTCAAAGACCAGCAAGAAGACTAAAGGAGCTTTGGTGTGTCCCACCTATCTTTTAAGAAAAGTATCCACGAGCTGCCACAGAACATTTCTCATAGTCTCGTTGGCTGGTTACATGGCCATACCAACCACAAGGGAAACTAAAAAATATCATCTTTATTCTCAGAAGTCATATGTCTACTCAAAATTTTAACCATTATATGCAGGGCTGCCTATTGGTACTGCATGGTTATTGAACACTGTGCAATTGTAGCATCCTAGCTCTTGAATACCAAAAGTCTTCTCACAGCACATATTTTATTCCCTGATGAAAATCCTCAGCTGTCTACTGATGCACATCAGGTAAGGTCCATAATCCTTTGTAAGATATGTAGGTTCTTGGCCATCTCCAGGTATCCTCTGCCCATGCCATTGTTCCTGATGCTGAGACTCAGCACCACCAGAATGTTCTTGTCCATGATCTTCTATCCTTTTGACTCCTTCCTCACATCATGTACTGGACAAATGATGCCCCATCCTTGAAGACCTAGAATAATTATCCTCTACCTCTTATGCCATCCCTGAGCACTCAAACGACCAGCAGTTAACTAACCTCTTCTCCAGGCCCCATCATTTACATGTGCATTAATGATGGCACCATCTCATGTCACTGTTTGGATTAGTTGTGATTTGTTTTGTTTTGATTGGCATTTTACTGCAAACTATTCCTCCAACACAGAACCTATCTTTCTATATTCTATTTCCGCAGGTCTTAGCTGCTCTCCACACCCTTGAACTTACTTGTTGAATTATTTAGATATTTATTGGGGTCAAAAACTAGAAAGGAAGAAAAGTATCTATTTACAACAGGTGTGTTTTGAATGGACAAAGCTGTTATTTCACAGGTTCCTTTTTGAAGAAATAATCTGTGCTCAGAAGCCCTTTAAAAAGGTAAGGTGAAAAGATTATTTTTTGTTTTTCTTTTCTTTCTTCTTCTTTTTCTTAACATCTTGAGGTTTCTATTTCATTATAGTAAGCAAGCTGGATTCCAAATTGATCCCAGGGAAGCCGATCAATCACTTTAGACTTCTTGGTCACAAGCTTGCCCTGCTTGAGCTGGGGAGATGTCTTCTGATTTCAGCTTGCAAAGACACCATAGCAAGAACAAATTCAAAAATATCATGTCTCTAGTTGTGTATTTGGGAGAAAATCCTCTTCAATTTAAAGAAAACAATGAGTTTCAGTCCTGATTTCTATGCCTTCGTTTTTCAATGAAATACTAGGTGCTATTTTTCTTCAGTACTAGTCTTATCCCTCCAAGCCTTACTCTTACTGGGCCTTTCTGAGCCTCAGATTCTTAACCTGCAAAACATAGATTTCCTACTGAGGACAGTTTTGCTCACCAGACAGGTCTGGTTCCTTTATACTTCCTAACCTTTCAGATGGATCAGGTTCAGGTGATTTTTTTTCAACCAACAGGCTGTGAACAAACGTGTCAAGATAGTATGCAAAACTCCTGTCTTTCTCTTTCCATGGGGATCACATGTTCTAGATGATGCAATTACAAGAGGGAGGAGGATTTTACATGGGAGAGAAATAAAGCTTTACAGTGTTGAGCCACTGCGATTGGGCAGTTTGGCTATTGCAGCCCATAGAATTAACAGCCACTGCTAACACACCAACAATGTTCAAAGTTCTTGGGAGGAGCATCAGGCTGTATAGATGCAAGCAGGAGCACACAGTCTGAGAGAAATAGATATTAGATGTACTGTGAAGTGAGGTTGCCATTGTGTAAGACAGATACTTCTAGGAAATAAAATGATTGCTTTGCAAGAAAAATGTCTAGGAGACAGGAAAAAAGAATTGGTTCTAGAGTTGTAGAACTAAAGTTCTACCGGAACTTAGAATGCATTCAATCTAGTATTTTCCACAGTTGTCTAGTTAAAAACATTAGCTTCTTAGTAGAAAATAACAGATCACTAGACCTTCTCCCACCCACAATGAATCAGAATCTCTAGTGGATGGGTTTTGATATCCATTGTTTTCTTGGATTTATATGGAAATAAAGGGAGACCCAGGAGATTGGTGCTCCTCTTTAGCCACAGAGCTGATTATTTAGCATGTTGGGATGAGAACCCAGTTTCCACAAAGCCTCCTGCTTTCTTGTAGACTCACATGACAATGTTTTATTAAGAGTGAGGCCAACACTGACCCTTTGCCTCCTTGCTCTGATAAATCATGTCAAGACCTGCAAATGATTTTACCCTTTAACAATGAAAAGAAGATGTAATTTTAAAATTACCTTGGATGTACAGTAAGAGCAACATTCCCATAATCAATCATCCCAAATCATGGGGTTATTTGGAGCTATTTGAAGGAAAGTAAATTGAAAACATGTTGTTAAACAATGCACCAAAGAGTTATCAAATCATAAACATTCAGATTACTTTAACATGTTGATTATTCCACATTTAGGGTCTCCTTACAAAATAACTCTGGCCATGAAGAAACATGGAAAATTCAATGAATCTCTTCCTAGGTTGTTAACTGTACTGGGCTCACTTGCTTGGCTATGTGAGAACATATACTGAAGCTAAAAAAAAAGTGGGTATGTATGTGTGTGTGTGTGTATATATATATACACATATATTTGAGCTATTATTCACACTTTTCACTAAGCAGAAAACATAGAGGCCTGCTATTAAGGCATGTCTCTGAGGATATAGAAATGGTTTGGGGAGTGTAGTGGTATAACATTGAACACATTAAAACCTATCTGGAGCTTTGGAAATCAAATATACAGACATTCCATAATGACCCTTGGGTTTTACCATAATTCCTGAACCTGAAAATTCATAACTAAATAATGGCAGCACATTTATGACAAAAATGCCTTAAACCATTTGTTTATTATTATATGTGGATTTTAAGTTTTATGTTTAAGAAAATTGAAAGCCAACCCTTTTTTCCTCCCTTGGAGGAACGATATACCAATTACCTTTGAGAGTTTTTGTTTCTCTCACTAGAAGAGAGTTAAACCAGGACTGAAGTTTATGTCAAGTCATCTATTTGGTTATCGAATCTGTGATCATACACTCTTGTTAAACTAAACCAAATTAAATTAATCTTTGTTGAAAAATAAATGATGTAATTCCTGGAGGAATCTATTTTACACAAAGGATGGTGGCCTGGTTCTTCTAAGTGGTTCATAAGAAAGTGAAGTCTGAAACCGTTCTTTAAACTGAAAAGAGGAAATTGCCTTGTGTGCAGCAGGTGCCTAGGAGGAGTCACTACCCATGAGTGATCTGTGATCTAAGGGATCATCATTATGAGACTAAATTATATATGCAATCTTCCTGAGACCGGATTCGGAGACTGAACACTAAAGTTAATCTAGGTATTATTTCTTTGTGGAGTTCTAAAATGAGCCTAGGGAAGGTTAGAAGCCATTCATCTCACTGAAAATCACTGTGCATCCTCTGACTTTCCTTGGAATGGATTCCTTATGTGGACACAATGTGAATGGAATTGCATCTGGTTGCTATTTTTAGAGAATTTTGTTGAAATTCAAACTGAGCCTGCATACTGTGGGCTGATGTATCAGCACCTGCCCATGTGAAAACTGGAAAGGAACTGTGAGATGTGACTGCTGGTGGGTCACTCTGCAGATCTCCATCCAGGTTCTATTAAGGCAGCATGGCCGAAGGGCTGAGAAGGGCAAATGCAGTCCATAACTGGAAAGAGAGGCCTTCTCCTAGGCTCTAATAATAGTCAAGGGGGAGAAGAAACAACAGTAGGTTGGTGCAAAGAAGGCAGGATTTGAAATGAGAGAACTGAATTTGAACCCTGCCTCCACCATGTGGGAGATACATAATTGTTTAGTAAGTTTCATAACCTCTTTGAGCTTCAGTTTTCCTATGGCTAAAATAAGAATCATAGTGCCTATCTCATGATATTGTGATAATTACTAAAGACTTTACGAATGGGACCTGGCATCTGGTGGTACCTAAAAATCTTGAAGAAATGGTACAGCCTCTATAATCCCATTGGCTGCTAACAAACACTGGGCACTTATGACATGCCAAGCACTTTTCTCTTGTACCTCCTACCGATGCTGTGCTTGGCACTAGCATTAGCAGATGCCCATGAATAAGTCAAGGACTGACAAAGTGATACCTGAGTCTCCTTTAATATTGGCTGTCTTTGGTCACAAAAGGAATCAAAAGCAAGAGCAGAGGGGCAATGCCCATGTACAGAGCATGTGGGGATATGGGGTTTTCAGAGAACAGGTCTTCTCATGGCCTCAGTTTCCTGCTCTTGAGTGAATTGCTAGGCCCCTGCTGCTGGGGTCCTGGGCCTCAGTTAGTGTTTTGTGGTCTTGCTTCTTCTGAGTCCAGAGGATAAAAACTGAAACACAAACTAAAAATGTCAGGTTCTATTTTGCTTCAAGTGCTCCCGAGGGCTGGGCAGAGGTTTTGCAGTTTCACCACAAGCATTTACAAGGTCCACACACTTTGGCAGGACCAGGTCTCCAGATAGCCTCGCCTCTCCAGACCCAGAGTAGAGTTGACTTGCAGAGGTCATGGAAGGGGGAGTTTCTGGGGGGTCCTGAAAAAGACTACCTCAACCTTGGTTCCTCATCATGTTATGTTCAAACCCCGCAGAGCCCAGGCTTGCTTGGTTTCTGGTTTCAAAATGAAATTTTCACACGGCTCAAATCCCAACCCACCCTAATTTAAAGAAACAGCCACTTGGCATGTGATACAGATAGATCAGCAGTTGCTCACATGCAGCTGTGCACATCTGGCACACAGGTATGTGATTTTGCATGAAGATAAATTGTGTGGGGACCAAATGCACAGTTGTTAAACTAAAAATGAATCGCTTCTTGGAAGCAATCTTCCTACACAGCAGGGCCTCTGCGTGAGCTTGATCCTTTTCATTAAGCCTTCTCAGAAAGTGCAGCCTTCTCTAGAAGGCCCGTGGTGGAGGAGGAGTATGCCCACACCTGCAGTTAGCTCTGTGTTGCTCCCTTGAAATCAGACTTAGACAACCTGGGATAGCCACGGTCAGGTGGTTTTTCCAGAGGGCATACTCAGAACCTAAAATCAAGAAAGAAGCCAGTTTTTTTCCCTGGTACTCCTTCACTTACCATGAGTTATGCTTTATCCAGAAACATCTTTATTCTTCAGGGAGAATTCTTTTATGGACAGCTGCTGAAGGATTAGGGCCCATTACCAGACTTGATGAACCAGGAAGTCCACCCCTATTGGGGCCTCATGGGGTTAATGGTTTCCACCTCTCTGTGAGCCTGTTTCTCATAACTCAGGCACTTGTAACTCTGGGAGAAGAACATGCTCTTAGGCCGCTGAGAAAAGATGACTCTACTTCAAGGTGCTTTGTTGGCCTGGAAAAAAGAGAAAGATCTTGAGTTAGGTGGTCTCCTGGATTCTTATTCAGTGGGTTCAAAAGTTAACGCTGGATATAGAATGTTCCATCCAAGCCTCAATTGGACAGTTCTGGCAATAAAAAGTTATTAGGTATTTTGAATCAGTGTCTTTGAAGAAGATTCTTTATATCTTCCTATGTTCAAACAAAAGAATAGCAATTTTTTTGTGTGTGTTTGTCCCTCTATCTTTCTCTGTGTCTCTCTTTCTGAATACCTATCTACCATAAAAACATTTCAGTCAACAATAGACCACATATACAATAGTGGTCCCATAAGATAAAATGGGGCTGAAAAATTGCTTTTGTTTATGTAGCCATCATAGCATCATAATTCAGGGCCTACCTACATATTTGTGGTGATGTTGGTGTGAACAAACCTACTACATTGATAGTCAGAAGGTATAACATACAAAACTATTTACAATACATACTACTTGATAATGATAAATGACTTGATAATTGACTATGTTACTGATTTATGTCACTATTGTACGAATGTTGAATTATTATTTTATAGTGTACTCCTACTTATAAAAAAAGTTCACTGTAAAATGGTATACCATTTTACAGCATCTCACATCTCTTTTTCTACCTCTCTTGATTTCATTAAGAGGTCACATGAAATGCCTGACCTACACCATGTAGGTGTGTGTAAATACACTATAATGTTCACACAATGATGAAATCGCCTAATGATGCCTCTCAGAATGTATTCCCAAGATGAAATGACAAATGACTGTATTCATCTTAAAAATAAACAACAAGTTCAATAAGTGAAAGAGAAATTTCAATGTTTTTTTTTTTTTTTATAATTGACACCTTATCCCCCTTGATTTGGAGTAATAGCTTAATCATAATAACATTTTTGTAGTATTGCATAGGCTGTATCTTTTATGTGGATGGTTTTTACCTCTTTCTTCACTTAGTAAAATATGGATGGTCCTTTACAGTTCAACTCTTTTATGCCTTCTTTTACACAAACGATGACTCTGTTCTCTGTGCTACCGTCATACCACATACCACATGTCTATAAGGACCATGCCAGTTTTACGACTTTTTCCAAGTCTGTTTCACTTTTCACTGTGAATCTCTCCACAGTGAAACAGTTTCTTTCCTATCTCCAATGCTTGGCCTTATTTCAGTAAACAAATACCTGGCAAATGAAAATCAATTCTATTCTTTCTTTTCTTGAATAACTTTATTAGGACTCTAGGTTGGCCTAGTTTGTGAGCTCCATCACAGCCCACCAGAAGAATATAAATGGTCCTCCTGGACCTGACCCAGAAAACAGCCACATTCTGAGGTCTCCTGCAACAACCAGAATTACCTGGGGTCTGCCTCAGGTGTCCTGGCAAGGAACAAAATAGGAAGAAACATGTGAAGGAAAGCAGAGCACATTATCTGTGTTCTTACAGAAGAGATACTCAGAAAATGCAAGTATTTTTAGGGCTTGATTCTGGGACTAGGGTGAGAGTGCTGGGGGTTAAGCCACCGTGGGAGCTCTTGGGGGTGTTCCAGGCCAGTCACTGCTCCTGGAGAATGCCAAGGCCTCTCACTCAGGCACTATCTTAACTTGCTTCCTCATCCCTGTTTCTGACCTCAGGGCTCCTGTTCTGCCCTAACATGCATCTGACCCAGGATTCCTGAGGAAGCTCTGCCTCTCTCCCCATGTGGTGCATGTATGGTGGCCAAGTATCAGCACACCAGAGGAATCATCCTCCTCTTTACAATATATGGAGAGGCACAGTTGCCTGGAATGGGGGTAAGAAATGAGCAAACAGATATATTATGTCTTCTAGGGAAAATATGTGTTGGAAATATTTGTTCATCACCTGGGGAGATGAACCAGAATGGTTTAGTGATATCAAAACCTTCCTTATTGCTATCATAGCACATATCCCCTAGCAGCCAAAAAGCTGCCCACATTTCTCATGGAGAACTCCTCTTAAACTGAAACTGCCTTTCTTGAGTTTTCTCAGTAATGAGATTTTATTATCATATTAGTTCTCAAGATAAAGTTCTTATACCTGTGGTAGAAAGCAACTGGTACACTGAACTATTTCATGAATTAGTTTCAGGAAGACCTCCTCTGTTAATAAGGAAATGTCAGTTATCAACCAGTTTTGCCAGGTTGGAGATCTTTAGGGTATTGGTAAAAATATCATCTTCCATATATTCCCAGATTTTATGATGTTCTCCTATCACATTGTTTTGTTCAAACTTTTGTTCAAACTCCAGACTTACAAAACTGGTCTCTTTCTAGGAAATTAGGTAGATATTGTAAGCTTATATTTCCAGAAATACAGCAATAGCAGGAGTGTGTCAAGCACAGGGCATACTTGACATCAAGATGTTGTGAAGTCTTGCCTTGGATGGAGGTGACATCTGGTCTTCCTACTGCCTTTGACTGACAGCTAAAATAAACAAGACACATTAACAGAAAAATCCAGGATGAGAAGTGCTGTGGTTCCCAGAATTTGTTTCCAATTCAAATCATGCATGGGCCTCGTAACACCTCACAACTATCTCAACTCCCCCACACTTATAGGGATCTTACCCTATACCTTTGGAAGGGAGGGGATAATGGGGATGGAAGCAGGGAAATTTTACCACTAACCTACATTCCCTGACCCTTTTTATTTTTTATTTTGAGACAAGGTTTCTCTAGGTTGCCCAGGTTGGCCTTAATCTTGCAATTCTTCTGCCTCAGCCTCCTGAGTAGCTTGAATTACAGACATATGTTACCTTGCCCAGCACTTCCTGAGCATTTTCAACTAGGCTCATATAGAGTTCTAGTACTCTCCCTTGGTCTTCCCTCACCTCATCAGAAATCAAGACACCCATGATTATGACCCATGTATCACTGCCAAAATTACTTTCTGGGGGAAAAATCTGAAAATTCATCCATGATAAGGGACAGATGACTATAGGAATCTTAAAATGAGATATAGGTGGAGGTAGCATCAGAATAGAAAAAAAACTGAGACTAACGGGTTTTAGGCAGCAGCCATCAGCTGAGGGAGAACATGGAGCACTGCAGCCTATCCTCTCTAGGAGGATACAGAACTCTGGGTTGCCACATCTGTGGGGCTTAGGAGGTGAAGTTCTGGTGTATTGGGGCCACACAATCTATGGATAAACCCTCAGCAAGATCCTAGTGTGCTTCCTTGTGCACCCACTTACTTTCACTAGAGCTTTTCTGCTGTCCCTACCAGTCCTGCTGGTTTTCACTTCCTGAAGGACACATCATTTTGGTAAGTACCCTTCTTAAGGAGATATGACAGGTGCCTCCTAAAAGACCAGGATGCTTGTCCATGTACTTTCAAATGCTCTGGCTAGAGGAGGCCTCTGCTCTGGTGCTGAATGAGGTGCCTGTCTGTAGGTGGCTAAACAACACTGGATTATATGGATTATGTCAGTACGAATCTGGCTACCCTGAAGGCACAATCCACCATCTCCTAAAACCCAGTTTAGAGTAAGTTGCATGGTCCTATCCCCAGAGAAGTCTCTGGGGCTAGAATTGAATTAAGGTTTTTAGGAGGAAAGTGTGATGTGGAACAATGGTGTGTCCCAAAGTGTATTCTCCAAACATTCATAAGTCTGCCATTTGTAAGTTTGTTTGTATTTATTAAAAGTTACAATGAGAGGGGCTGGGATTGTGGCGCAGTGGTAGCGTGCTCACCTAGCACGCATGAAGCACTGGGTTCGATCCTCAGCACCACGTAAAAATAAAATAAAGATATTCTGTCCACCTACAACTAAAAAAATAAAAAATATTTAAAAAAGGCATTTAAAAAAAAGTTACAATGAGAATAAACAAAACAATGGGCATAATAAATGGTGTCTCCATTGTAAGAGAACCAGGAATATCTCCTTGGCCATTAGTTTCCTTCTGGGACCTAAGATGAGACAGTATGTCTGTCATGCAGCTGGCAGCACAAGCTGGTCAACCCCAAGGACTTCTTCACATGACTGTGTGGTTGTACCTATTGCCTTCAATCTTGATGAAAATACTCTAAGCCAATATCCCAACCCAAGCCAATATCCCTAAGAATAACTGTTCTTATAGCCTACATCCCGAAAGCCAAAACCCCCTGAACTTCTATATGAGAGCAGACTCAGTGAGGTTGAGAATGCCTAGTCAGACCAGAAGCCCGAGCTAGAGGACAGGTTGCCTTCACTTGAGAAATGGCAATCACTTCCTTTGAGTTGAGGGATAGAGGAAGCATTTGAAATCAGAATTTTACTCATAACAAATCAATTTGAACTTAATTTCTTCCTTGCCAAACCAAGAAAATGCAGTAGATGTGTTCATCAAAATATCATGCCTAGCACCCGTTGTGCTTAACTTTCAGGGCATTGCTTCAAGCAAATTAGCATTTATACAAATTAGCATTTTCTTAAATCCCAATAGCACCTAATATTATTTTAAGGTATTCATATGTGTGTGGAAAACACAGTTCATTCTGTCTACAAATATTACTTTATCTGAGAATGCACAAATTATTAGTGTTAATTCAACAGATCCCAGAGATCACTAGGAATCTTGAAGATCTAATTTTAGTTCTGGGCTGCAACCAAGCTCAACAAAGTTGCTCATGATCTATTGTAATGAGTAAAGAAATAAAAGCAGATATCAATATGCTAGGTGAATGTTAGGTGGAATGATTGCTTCTAAAGGGGCTGATGGTGATTGGAGGAAATGGGAAAGGATCTCTAACGAGCATGGAAAGCTCTACCTTTGCTTCTTGATCTGCCACTGACTCAGTGCATGATCTGGGAAATGTCGTTTTTGCTCTCTGAGCCTCAAGTTGTTCACATGAGACAGGGCAGGTGAGATGTGAAATAGAACAGCAGTTCTGAATCTTTTTCAATTTATAAATCTCTGTGAAATTTTTATGAATGCTATGAGCCATCTTTCTGGAAAATACATGCACAAAATTTGCCTCTAATACAGAAAACTCATGGGTCTTCCAAAGGAACGGTCAAAATCTCTCTAAGTGATGAGCCCTGCAGTACTTCACTGCAAAGACACCGTGCTTCTAGGAAGTCAGGGTTGTGTGGTTGTGAAGCTGTGAGGATTTCACTTTTATTTCAAGCACCTCCTTTGCAGAGACACAGCAGGCACTGGCTCCAGGGAGGCATCTGGACAGCATGCAGCATGACCTCCAGCTGTGTTCAGTTTCAGACTGTTCCAATGGGTGACCCTGCAGTACTCTCTTCCTCCTCGACCCAGACATGCCCTGTCTCTCTGGCTGGCCTGTACCTTCCCTGTCCTTGTAGAGGAACAACTGTGCAGAAGGCAGATGACTCCACCCTGAAGAGGAGCCTTAGGGCCTTGCATCGTATTAGGACAGCTACTTCAGCTAACTCCAAGCAGGGTGCTTCACCCACTCACACCATCCTTACTTTATTAGATTCCCTTCCCAAAGACCTCTTCATATTTTGAGGAAAGGATTCTTCTTAGGTACAAACCTAACAGGATATGTCACCCATTTGTGAGTGGAAACAAGTCAGGGAAAAAAGCACAACCTGTGGACACAGGCATCTCGTCTCCTGGCTTCCAAGTCAACTACAGGACTGTCTGACCAACATCTTGCAAAAAAAGGAATGCGGGGATCTGGGGGATGTCCTCTCTCATCCAAAGTTTCACTTTTTTGAGTGTAAAGCAGGCTCTTCGTCACAGAACTTGAGCATCATTTCTTATAATAATTTTTAGCCATTCTCCCATCATCATCTACATCTATGACGTCCAGTGTAATAGCCACTATTTGCATGTGACTTTTCAAATTAATTACACTTTTAAGTTTACTATCATGTACTAGCCATATTTCAAGTGGCCACTAGCCACACCAAAGGCAGGGGCTAGCTATTGGATGGAACAGCAAACAGAACATTCACATCATGACACTAGTGATCCTTATATATGTTCAGTAAAGATACTCTTTTCTAGATCCTGAGTTTTGAAAATATGAACAAGACAAGTCTTAAAATCTCATGAGATGTGGAGGAAACAGAGCTGGAATTATGCAATCACAGTACTCTGAGCTCCTGAGGTGGAAACTGGTGTGAGGTACCCTAAGCAGAAACAGCAGCATGTGCAAAAGTATAGGTGCAAAACCAAAACAAAACAAAAAGCATTTTTACGTTCAGAGAATTGCATATGCCACTGAAGAGTAGGAGTAGTAAGTGACTGTTCACAAGGTGAGAAGATAGACAAGGGCCAGTTGTGATGGGATCTTGCATGTCATGCATATTTGGTAATAGTTTCATAAAGGCTAATTCACCACAACTTGATCTTCAACTAGTTTTGATTTCCTACAATTTGTTTTCTCAAAATTGAATACTACTTTGCCCCATCTCTCTTTGAGTCTTATTATGGAGTCTTGTTACTGAATTCAGAATCTTGAGCTCCCGTCCTCTTTGTGACTTAGTTTTCCTTTCTCCACCCATTTCCTCTTGAGTTAACATCTCCCTTTGTCACATTGCATGGTCACTAGAAGATGCAATGTATGGCTTATGTTTATGTTTCACTCAGTATCTGGGTGCTCAGAGATATACCTTAAAATGACAATGAGGACGATGGTCACAGGCAAGATGAAACAGAGCAATTCTGAAAGAAAGGCCTTAGCTGATCTTGACAACAGGATCAAGGAAAGCCAGTGGAATGGCAAATGGAAAAAGACACTTGGAGAGCCCTTGAAGAGACATTAGAAGATACTCCAGCAGCTCAACGTCCACTCAGAGATGGGCATTTCCTTTCAAACTATATAAATCCTCCACAGTTGAGGTTGATATTAGTTTTGGCATACCTGTCCTAAATGCATCATAAACAGTAAAGATGAACACCATGAAACCAACACCCTAAATATTATTGGGTATCTGGACTCTTGCAGCATTCAGTGGATATCAGTCTCACAGGTTCATGCTAAGAACTCTGTTATACTGATCCTGACCTCTGGGTCATTCATTATAGATTTCAGAACCCACCCATTGTGATCTCCTGCAGTCTCAGAATAGCTCTGCTGGATAGATAAGATCAGATTTGTTACTTGGTTTTATAGATGCTAAAATTAAGGTCCAGAGAACTTATCACTTCCTGATATTACTTCTAACTAGGGATCTAGAACCATGTCTCTTATTGCCAAATTTAGGCTTTGCGAGGTGTTCTCAGAAGACAAATTATATAATTACAATAAATTCCTCTAAAATAAAATTTTCTTAATACCTTGAGATGAACCATCCAATCTGAGGGGGAAAAACATGCCATAAAATCCTTGATTGCATGTGGTTAGCACCAGGCCCAGTACTCGTGGCAGCTCAAAGCCCCAAACATTCATCTTCATGATGAACAGAATCTGGAAACATTTCTTCTGAAAGTCATCAAGATTAAAATGTTCAGGTGGCCACAATCATTGTGGCCTTCCTGTCACACTGAAAGAAGAGAAGAGCTTATAAGTTTAAATATTTCTTTCAAAAGTACAGAAACCAAAGTGCATCTTGATCTTTTCTCACCATTTCAGTGAATCAAAAGAGTTTGTAGCCAAAAGTACAGTGGCCAACTGTAGGGTAAACAAGCTGGTACTGCAGGGTAAACACTTCAGAAAGAAGTCTGTTTTGAAACTCCACTGAATTGTAACTGCCTAACTGCAAATAAATCCCAGCCCATGTTGTTTTAATTAATGGAAAATAATAAGATAGGAGTCACAATCATGAGTTTTAACCAACCATACAGTTAAGCATACATTTGCTTTCAATTATAGATAAAATGTATTCCACTGGATTCAGCTTAAGCAGTAACTGCATTCTTAACAAGTTCCTAATAATCCCCGGAATGGCCACATTTAATAAAGATTGGCCTCTAATGGGTACATGTTCTGCTTCCTCACATGTCAAGGCCAGAGAAATCATTAGGAGTGCTGGCCATGCAATGGTCTCTCTAAAGATTGAGACTTCTGTCCAAAGCCCACACATGAAACACTCACCCTGTGCTTAACATGGGAAGCAGCAAGGTCATTTGATTGTGGTTTTATGCTCTTTCCCAGGAATGCTTCTCAGGGGCCATTCTGCTATTGGATGGTGGCTGTTTTGTCATTTCCTATCAGATGAGGACTTAGACGGACCCTGCAGTAGGAGGCAAGGGGTTCTGCTCAGCCATCCTGACTTCATAGACTTCACTCCATTTTGAGATATCACTGACCTCCACCCAAACTTCCAGGATATCAATCTGTATTTAATGGGTGAGTGGTTGTAGGCTTGGACTGACCACAGCATTCCAATCCAGGGAACTATGTCTGGGAGCACACATAGCTTGATAAATTGTTTTAATGTTCTGAGTCGGGGAAAAAAATCTTAGACCTAACTTGCTATGGTTGCTTTTTTTCCCTTTTCTCCCAATGCTGTTATCTTCTGTCTCTCTTCCTCAACTTCTCCTTTTCTCCCATGTCCTCTTTCTCTCTTCTCTCTTTCTCTCTTCTTCCATCCTGTCTTCACCATGGAAGAATTTCAGGGCAAATAACAGCTAGAACTCACCTTACACTTAAGAGAGTCTATGTGTGGTGATTCTAAGCTTTATCAGAATCGACTTCCATCTCAAGTATTTGTCACTGTAGCTTTGCTGGATCTAGACAATTATTATCATCAAAGTACTTGGTAGGTTATGATTTCCAACATCTCTTTGAAATTGAGAGGAAGACCATGGAGGTGATGCACAGAGAGGCAAGCAAGCTTGATAAGACACAGTACTTCACAACATGGAAAGTCCAACCCTAGAAAGAAACTTGAACTTGTTGCTAGCAGCACTTTCCTAAAGGAAAAGGTATAAGTTTGGGTAATAAATACATATTAAGCAAACAAATGGAGGGAAAGCAGGCAAGGACAGTTGGAAGCTATGAATAGACTTCCAACAAATGAGACATCTCTCTAGGAGCCAGGGCAGTGCTTGGGAAATCATCAGTTTTGTATATAATTTTACAAAGGCAAAGTCAAGCACGTTTTAGTCTTAGTAGTCATCTTTAAATAAATCTTTCCTCTTTCACTGGTTTTTTCCATACATGAAGGCTGGTGGTAGCAGAAGGGATGTGGGTTATGTGTGGCTCTATTATGCAGCAACCATAAGAGTTTAAATAAATACCTTTGTCTCTCTGGTCTTCATTTTCTCATCTTTTAAATTAATAATAAAGGTAACCTTCATCCCTGACAATTCTAATTCAATTCAATTAAGCTCAGTCTAAGAAAGTCTTTTTATGATTGACATGGTCTAGCAACTGTCTTCCCATAGCAGTGAGAGATTTGTTGGTAGAATTACTTGAGTGGATAGGCACTCATTACAAACTTCGGAGATAAAGAGGCATGAGTCATTGAAAGAGTTAGGAGAAATGGCTTTACACTTCTACCCATCTCACTGAATTCGGCTTAAGTGGTAATTCAACAAGTTCCTAATAATCCCTGGAATGGCCACATTTAATAAAAATTGGCAGTTCTATCTACCCATAATTCACTCCTGCCTCCTGCAAGCCTAGAGCTTGCCCAGGCATCAGCAACTATGGAGCAGGTAGAACTGAGCTACCATGCAGGAAATCATAGCAAGAGCTCTCAACTGGCCCCAACAAGCCAGGCAAGCACCAGATGGTACAGAGCTGACTCCTACCCACTTTCGTATTCTCACCCCCTTCTAGCTTCCAAACCACATCACCACCATTTTACAGAACAAGGCAGCTCACATGGTGGTCTCCAACATTGTCTTATCCTTGGGAATTTAATTTAGTTCTAATTTGAACAAGAATATATGCATATATATGAGAATTTTAATCTAATCAGTGCCTTAATTCCCTGATGAGGATTAACTGGTTGGTAACTATAGATAGGTAGGGTGTGGCTGGAGGAGGAGAGTCTCTGGGACATTGCCTTTGGAATATATATTTTGCCCTTGGTAAGAGAAGTACCTCTCTGCTTCCTGATTGTCCTTTCTTTCTTTCTTTTTTTTTTTTAATACTTTTTTTTTTTTGGTTGTAGATGGACACAATATCTTATTTATTTATTTGTATGTGGTGCTGAGGATCGAACCCAGTGCCTCACGCATGCGAGGCAAGCGCTCTACCACTGAGCTACAATCCCAGCCCCTGATTGTCCTTTCTTGAGCTGCTTTCTTCCTCCAGGCCCTTCTACCATGATATTCTGTGTCACCTCAGGTTCACAGGAATGGAGCCTGCCATCTATGGACTGCGATCTCTGAAACCATGAGCCCCCAAATGAACTTTTCCTCCTCTAATTTTTCTTGTCAGGTTTTTTGGTCACAGTGGCAAAATACCTGATTAAAATACACCCTAATCTGAAAGCTTGTAATATTAGTTTTCTATTGCTGTGGAACAAATTACCACAAACTCTGTGACTTGAAAAAAATACCCCTATTTTATCTCACCATTGCTCTTGGTCTGGAGTCCAGGCTTTGATTAACTATATGTTCTGCTCAGAGTTTCATAAGACTATAATCAATATGTCCTCCAACTTAATTTTCTTTCTAGAATTTAAGATCCTTTTCCAGATTCATCTGTTTGTTGGTAGAAAGTGGATCTTTGCTAAGCGCAGTGGTGCATACTGTAATACCAGCTATTTAGGGGGCTGAGGCAGCAGAACTGCAGTTTCGAGACCAGCCTGGGCAACTTATGGAGAGCCTCTCTCAAAGTAAAAAGATCAGCACCCCTGGCTCAATTCCCAGCACTGAAAAAATAATAATAATAAAA
Source organism: Geosciurus inauris (assembly GCA_004024805.1). Taxonomy (NCBI): domain Eukaryota; kingdom Metazoa; phylum Chordata; class Mammalia; order Rodentia; family Sciuridae; genus Geosciurus; species Geosciurus inauris. Next base: position 27,994 of record PVHX01006070.1, read on the forward strand.
ATAAATAAATAAATAAATAGAAACATAAAATAAAAAAGAAAGTAAAGTAAATGTATGTATGTGTGTCTATGTGTGTGTGTGAGAGAGAGAGAGGGAGAGAGGGAGAGAGAGAGAGAGGGAGAGAGAGAGAAAGGGAGCACCTTTTAGTTGTAGGCCTGAGGCCTCACATTCCTAATGTCTCAGAAGCAGGTAGTCTCAACTCTGAGAGAAACTCATACTTTCTTTCCTTGTGAAGTGGATTTCTCACAAACAGTGACTTACTTCTTCAAAGCCAGAAGGAAAGTTTCTCTCCAGATTGGTCGGATGGAGTTTTACATAAGGGGCTGTAATCACAGAAGTGACAGTTGAGTCACCTTTGCCACATAGCATCACCCAGTCATGGCAAGGCACCCTTTACCTCTAGCATAGTCTATTGGCTAGAAACCAGCCACCAGTTCCACCTATAGTCAAAGATCAGGACTAAACTAAGAAAAATTCACAGGAGATCACCTTAAAGTTCTGTCTACCGTAATTATCATTCCCAGAGCTGTTTTATTTTAGACATAGGTTTTCCTCTGCCTAATAAGTGCCTTCACTTTCCTCTGTCTTTCCCTAAAACTATGACCTTTCTAGATGACTTGCAGCATACCAACCTTCCCTTTGAGGCTACCCTTACATGAAAATAAAGGAATTTGTCTACTCCCCAACATACATGAATTTTCTTCAGGGCACAGAATTAGATTCAAGTCCTGACCCTCTTGACACCCCCACTCTTTACCCCAGAATCCAGCATAGTATTTTCTCAATATGCAGAAGCTGGGGAGTTTTAGTGGAATTCAATAAATTGAACCAAAGTGTAGAAATTACAGGAGATGCAATTTGGAGCAGAGCTTCGAGGTCACCTAGACCAAGCTCCTTCCTTTGTTGCTTTTGGCTAGAGGCTACTGGCATCACTTCATATTTGTATGTCCCATCTGCTATCAAACATTTTTATGACATTTATTTCCTCATTACAGTACTTATTGTGCTTTATTTATATATCTGAGGCATAAGAGAGTTGGAAATTCTCCTTTCCCTTGCATCTTTCCTTCCCCAAAGCCCCAGCCATCCCAGACTCCCTATGCCCATAACAGGTCTCCAGGGCCCCCGTGACAACATGCTCCCCACCCCATTTCCTTATATATTTCTCTGTAGCCCTACCATCAATTTCAGACTTCCTGTCCTGACATTCAAGGCCTACTTACACTTTGAGTCTGTCTTTATCGCCTCCTTATTTTCTCCATGTCTCACTCCCTATCTCCCATTCCAAATTCTGGGCATTCTTCCAAGTTTCTCCATATTCCTGGAACCAGCATCCCAGCCTCCCCTTCCCCCATCTCTCCCACCATTTATCAAGTTTTTCCCATTTCTCTTATCTTCCCTAACTAAAAAATTTGAAAGAACTCTCCTTTGACACAATAAGCAGATGTATATTTAATGTCCTAATACAAAATGTTGGCCCATGACCATTTGACCATTGAAATACATAAACAAAAGATATGAGCATACCCTGGTCTTTGCCCCAGTGAAGAGCATAGGCACCTTCCACAGATGGACATGGTAAAGTGGTAAGGGAGGCTACCATAGGGCAGAATTAAGTTGTCTCTATTTGTCCATGGGATTAATTTAACTCAAGAAGGATAAGAATTATTTGGGTTTTGGTTTATCACTCTAATAGGTCTTTCATCATTTCAGGTGAGAGAGATTTTAAGTTTAGTTCTCATAGTTACCAGCTGATGTGATATTGGTGAAACTATGTAAATTGTCTAATATAGTCTCCTTTCATTATCCCAATAATACCTCACAATGTCAGTCAAATAAATTAACATGTAAAAAGTACTTAGCAAATTGCAAGATGCATGAAAATGATACACTCTTTCACAGAAACATTTGTGGATGCAGCTGGGGTCAGATTGTCAGCTGTTATTGACTTATTTCTTCAGGAACTTAATTTCTTCATGTTTAAAACTGGGATAATAATTTCCTGCCTTGCCCATCTTCACAAGCTATTTTGAAGATGCCATGAGAGATACGGACATTGTAACTCAGAAATACGTGAAAATACATGGTATTGTTTTCACCTTAGTTGCCAACATTCAGGTTGAGGAATTAAGGTGAGCAGTCCCTATTTGTTTTGATTTTTTCTATTTGGGATTTTCTCCTCCAACTCCTCATCCCCACCTCAGCTGACTCACCAGTATTCCTCTTCCAGGTACCAACAATGCTCTAATTTTTCCCTTAGCTACTAGCCTGTTGTAGTTCATTTTCTGTTACTATAATAGAATATTTGGGGCTGGATACTTAATAAATGAAAGAGGTTTATTTTGGTTCACAGTCCTGGAGGTAGGGTAGTTCAGGATCAAGCAGCCACATCTGGCGAAGGCCTCTTGCTATGTCATAATATGGTGGATGGCAGTATTTGGCCAGAGTATGTGGGAGAATGGTGGGTGGGCGTGCATGGGAGAGAGTATAGGGATAGCCTTGCTTTATAACAACACAATCTTGAAGGGATTGATCCAGTCCAGAAAGAGTGAGAACTCACTCCTTCCCATTAGATGGCACTAATCTACTTGTGAAGGCTCTGCCCTGGACCCCCGAACACTTCTCACTGGGCCCCACCTCCCAACACTTCAGGTTGAGCAATTAAGTCTCAACATGAGCATTGGTGGGAAAACCATATTTAAAGCAAAACCTTCTTCCAGAATTTTGTTTTCTCTACATCCAGTGAACTAACAGAGACTGCTGTGTCTCCACTTGGAAAACCCAGCCAGAGATTTATTCAGAGCTGTTTGGGAGCAAACAGTTTGGGGTTGTTTGACTTTGCCCAACATAGCAATATTTGGAAAATTTCTGAACAAAAAAACTAACATCTCTCACAGTCTGAGATTTGCAAAATGACACATTTATTAGTGGCTTCTACTAGTCTTATACTTTCTAGACACTGGCCACACATGTGGCTAGACTAGCATCTTATTATATTTAATTTTTATTTCTATAGAAATAAGTTTCAGACTGGGGATGTAGTTCAACAGTAGTGCATGTACCTGGCCTGGGAGAGGCCCCAGATTGAATCCCCAGAACCACAAAAATAATAATAATAGTAATAAAACTTTTTTTAAGTCTCTTTATATAATGATAATTTTTGATATGCAAGTATTATGCACTTCTGAGATAGATCTATAGAAATAAAAGTTTGGCAAAAATCTCCAAGTTGTTAAATTCGAACATTGACTTCTGACATCTTTAAACTTTTTCACTGAAGATCTTTACCAAATCAAATAATTCCAATTTTATTTGTAAAACAAGTATGTGAACTTATTTACTGATTTATTATTTTTTATTTTTTAATTTGTTCTAATTAGTTACACATAACATTGATTTTTTAAAGTCAGTTTTCTTTTGAGAGTTTCAAAGCTGTAGAGCAATATGACATGAAAACCTTTTACAGTTAACTCTTTATTCTTATTCTTCTGCTAATTGTGTTCAATATTCACAGATTCAGATTATCAAATTTAAAGTGTAATTCATCTTCTAAGTTTCATAGTTTATTCTTCACTTTGTCATCAGGCAGAAAAAAGGATATAACACTGTGCCTGCTGTCAACCTAAATAAGCAACATTTTCCTTACCAACTTAATTGCCCTAACTTTTAAACACAATGGATATAAGTACTTTGAATCAAATACTCAGCATTTATTTATTTGTTAATTTGTCTAACAAATTTTTGTTTTTGCTATAGTCTTTTTTTTCCTTTGCAAACTGATATTACTTTTATACACCTACTTTTAAAATTGCTTTGAGAGATAAGTGGTCTAGCATCATCTAGATCCACTTTCCTCCTCACACTCCCACCTACCGTGTCATTGAGTAAATTTAGGGAATAAAATTTGCTAAGATACTAGAAATTGCACAGGGAAATTCTGTGTCAGACTCTTCCCAGTTCTCGCAGTTCTAAATTAAAATAATTTAAATTATTAATGGATATTTCCCCTAACCTCAGTGCTTGAAAGACATTTAGTTTGAAAGGCCTTTAATCCTATGAAGCCAAAGATCTCACTTATGTAGATAATGAATGCAAAGGCAGGAAGACAGACACATCAAAGAAGCACAATAGTTGGGAATATTAGTTTCCTAATCTTGTGTAAGAAACTACCATAAATTTATTAGCTTAAAATAACCAACATATCATTTCACAGTTTCTGTGGTCAGAGATCCAGGCACATGGCAACTGGGTCTCATGGGACAAAGTCATATGTTAGCCAGGCAAGGCTGTCATCTGGACACTCTGGGGAAGAGACTGCTTCCAAGCTCAATCAGATGGTTGGCCAAGTTTAGTTCCTTTTCGTTGTTGGTTGTTGGAATAAGGTCCCTGTTTCCTTGCTGGCTGTTGGCCAAGGGCTACTTGCTGTTCATATGTGATCTACAGCCCCCCTCATGCTTCTACATGGTCCCTCCATCTTCATAGAAGCAATGATGTGTCCAGCCCACCCACTCCAAAACTCTCTGAATCTGCCTTCAACTGGAAAGCTGGAAAAACCTCTCTGCTTTTCATGACTCATGATTATATCTGGCCCATCTGGATATCTCCCCATTTCAAAGAGCAACTCTACCATTATGGTCAATTCTGTGTTTCTATGTATTTACTGTAATTCACTGTAGGACATTCTCATAGATTTTAAAGAGACAATCATATATTAGCTAGGAGTAAAATAACAAAATGATCTCCTTGCAAGGAAACACAGGTAGCAAGATTGGAAATTACACATCCTATGGTAGGTATCTTTTAATTTCCAAAGAATCTTTCCTTGCTTGAGAGAATGGGTTGCCTAGGTTAAATGTTATTCTTGGGTATGTCTGTGAGAGAGTGTCCAGATGGTATTAGCATTTGGATTAGGGGACTGAATAAAACAGATAGCTCTCCCCAATGTACCTGGGCTTCATCCAATTCATTGAGGACCTGAATAGACAAAAACATGGAGGAAGGAAGAACTCATTCTCTGCTTGATGAATGAGTTGACTTTTCTGTCCTCCACTAGAAATTATACCATGGACTCTCCTGTCTTCTGAACTTTTCCAGTCTCAGCTGATTGCAGAGAACAGGTCATAAGACATCTCAGCCTCCATAATCACCTGAACCAATTCTTTATAATCTCAATGTCTGTCTCTTCCTCTTCTCACCCTGTTGCCCTGTGTGCTGGCTCTTTTCCCAGAGAATCCTGACTAATACCTGAATCATATAGCATAACACAAAATCACAACAGTGATATATCACCATATTCACAAATATGGAGGATTGAGTCAGCATATCCAGAGGAAGATGAGTTCATTTTAGAAATCCTACCTACCATCCTGGGGCATACATTGTCCATTTATGGGGAAGTTTTAGAATCCAAGAGATATCACACAAAAAGTGGATATGCCTGAAAATAAGAAGACTTTGAGTAAAAGGAAGTTTCCAGTAAACAGATAAAAATCTTAAACTGCCTTGATAAATTTTCTGCAGTTGATGCTGGAATGAAACTACAGGAAACAACAAAGATTCTCTTAACAAGAAGAGAAAAGAAGAGAGGAAAAAGTTAACAAAATTGTGCTAGAAAGGATCCAGAAATACCAGCCCTGGGCTTAAATATACTGACATGAACAACATGAAACACATGAAAAAGAGGAACCATAAAGGGAAAGAAGTTGAGCAAAAGAATAATCAGTGAGATGGCCAAGAGCAGAAACCAGGGAGAAGATGCACATAGAACAGAGAGTCCCAAGTGAGAATTCCCAGATGATGGAAAACACCATGCAAACAAACCCAGCTCAGAGTCAAGAAGCTGTTCAAGGCTGAGAAGTTCCAAGATTTAGAAAATATGAGGGGTGGTGGTAGGGTGGAGCTGGGTCATTTCACTGTAGATCAATCAATCTAGTAGATTATGAGGAGACAGTCATATATTTTCTATGAATAGAACAGCAAAATGACCTCATTGCAAAGAAACATGGGCAGCAAGACTGCAAATTAGATATCCTACAGTAGGTATCTTTTAATCGCCAGAGTCTTATGCCCTTATTACAACCATTTGTCTTTTCTTTGACCTAATTCTAGGAAAATGAATTATAAAGTATTAAAGATGGTAAAGATGGTAAGCACCCATAGGGTTCATCTGGCCTAACCTTTAACAAATTGGTAAACCAAGAGCTAGAGAAGGAAATAAATGTGACTGGGTCACACAGTGAACCTCAAGATGGTTAAGTTTGGGAACACTGGTCTTCAGATCCCGCCCAGTACTCTTTCCTGCACAGGGAGCTTCCATCCTCTCTTACGATAAGTTAGCCATCAGAGATATTGTTCATAGTACTTGGTAAATAACAGTTGAAAAGTAGGCTTTGCTTAGGATTAGATATTCTTTAAAAAGTCAATGTGGGCTGAGTGTGGTGGTGCATGCCTGTATTCCAGTGACTCAGGAGGCAGAATCTCAAATTCAAAGACAGCCTCAACAACTTAGCAAGGTCCTGTCTCAAAACAAAAAATAAAAAGGGCTGGGGATGTGGCTTCGTGGTTAGTTAACCACTAAGTTAAATCCTTAGTACCAAATGGAAAAAAAAAAAAAGTCATTATGGGTCTTCTTTTTAGAATTTTTTAAAATAACCTATATGTCTATATTTTATGCTGTACCCACCTTTCCCACAACACATAACCCTCCTTAAGGTCAATATCTATATTTTCATTCAAGGAATCTTAGAAAAACATTATTGTATTTCAATTGTCAATGGTTTTTAAATTTTGAAGATTTCTGTGTTGACTAGGAGTGGGCGGGTTATAATTTTATCCAATGGAAATTATTCCAGTAACTTTATATTGTAAATAAATGTTTATCCTCAATTAAATGCTGTTATATGTGAAATACAGATAATAATAAGGGTCTATGGGATCTATATAGGAGCTCATATAGATCAAGTTTTTTATCTAGATCTAGTTATGTATCTACTCAATAAATAAGTAAGAACTTCCATTTTGAGGCCTCAGTTCTTTGTATTAGGTAGAATTTAGAGCAGATTATTTATATACTGATACTATGCATTTGAGAATGCATGCTGCATGTAGGGTTTGGGAGCTGTGTACCAGACTCCCAGAGAGTGCTGCTCCCATTGCAGTCCATGTGAATGAACCCCCCTGGGGTCATGGAGTGACAGCTGTGATGTTCTACATGATGTTCTATGGAAAAAGCACATCTCAAAAGGGAACATCATAATATATAGGAGATGGTATTAAGCCATCCAGCTTAATAAAGCATCTGTCACATGTGGCTGCAGTTTTCCAGAAATCCTCCACATTGGCTGAGAAGAATAGAAGACACTCTTTTGTTCTGGCTGAGAAGAGCCTTTCTGCTATTGAGATACCATCTTAATTTAGTGAGAACTCTGCTTGGTAACTGTCCAGCTCGCACTCAGGAGCATGGGACAGAGCCCAGCAGTTGGAGGAAGGAACTCATGGTCATGAGCTCAGATGTCTAAACATGGATGGAAGAGAGCCAAACAGGGAGGAGGGGGTAGCAGGGGGAGCAGCCTGGTGGAAAGGCTGTGCATCCTGAGGCATGTCCCAAGACATGGTGACAAAATCCAGTAATTAAAAATATACATTAACCCAGTCCATTGTGTTAACAATATATTTTAATATAATATATTGTGATAAAGGCATAACCCAACTTATGCATGTTCTTCAGTATTGATTCTTGTAATGCTTAACTGCCTTGACTGATAATCTATGAGAAAGAGTCCTGTCAGATTCTGAGCTTACCTATGACAATCAGAGTATAGTACTGTGGCAAATATTTGATGTCTCCATTTCAAGATGGGCAGGGACATTCACAGAAAAAGTTATGAATTGAAAGAATCAGAAAAAAAAAAGGAGAAAGCCAGAGCAAATATTTTGAGGGTTCCTTGAAAATTTAATTTTCAGTTTGTCAGTATTCTCTATGTTTAGAAGAAATAATCAAGTCAGAGAAGGTAATGATTTCAAAGATAGAGAATTGGACTTGGCTTGACTAAAATTCCCAAGTTAATGCATACACTTCAGTTCCTGAAGCTCCATGATGTCAAATGTCTCCCAAGATCAGGTCTAATCTGGGTCACTAGAGGAACATGTGCTATTTCCAACTCTAAGCTACTAATCATTGCAACAAACATGGTGCCCTTCTGCCTTTGGGACCCTGGAATCCTGCCTACTTCAGGGGGAGTGATATTTTCGAATGTCCATCCTAGAAAAATTAAAGCAACCCAGAGCAACACAGTGAAGCAAAGTCTTGCTTTGGTTTGGGATAAAAATTCTTTCCACAGCTCCTTGACTGAGACTAAAAGACAAGTAAAAGAAATTAAGCTGAATTCATATAATTTCCTTTTTTATGTTTCTCAGAATCAATCAACAGAGAAAATGAGTTCATTCATTACTTATTATTTATTCATTCAAAAATGCATATAATGAAAATGTATAGATTATGAGCTAGGTTTGGAAATAAACATAACTTTAGGAAATAGAATCACTCTGTTCATAGAAGTATTAAAACATTATAAGATATTTAATGACGTTTCGAAAATTTTAATAAATGAACAATGATAGACCTTCAACACCGGGAATTCCTACCTACTGAATTGGGAGTGATATTTTTGAATGTCCATCTCATAGCTAACATGTAGCCACAAGATTAAAGAAAAGAGGTAACATCAATAACATGCACTGCTGGGTGACTTCCTTTACCAGCATGGAGGTACATCAGTGCACCACAAGATCTCAATAATGCCACTCTGGTAATTCATGGTCTCGCACATTTTCCATTACCCAATGTATTTAATCTACATTAAATTCTCTTTCTTATGTGAAACATATTTGCACATGAAGCCATGTGTTTTGGGTATACACACGAAACATCCTGAAACAGATTCTATTTCGGTAGGACACTTTCTCTCTGCTTCAATCACCAAGATCTGAGTTCAAGAAATGATGCTTAAAGTTCAGATGCTGTCACCAAATGGCACTGGACTGCAAGCAAAGAGCCACTCAGTGTGTGGTTACTGTGGTTTTCCCATCCTGTTACCTTGCCTGAGCCTCCCAGTACAGGTTCTCCATCACTGTTCCTACCTGGTTAAAAATGCCTGTGTTTAGGGGCATGTTTACTTAGCCACCTACCTCCTGGCTCTCTCTGATTCTGTCCATTAGATCCTGTCGTCACCACCAGGCTGTAGGCCAATGTTTGTACTGGGTGGGAGTAAAGGGAGGCATAAACAGAATCAAACCTCTTGTGTTTTAAAATATCAGGCTAGAATTATATACATATTTCATGTCAGAAAATTAAAATGTGTCTTGGCGGTGGCTGGGAAGTTGGAGTGCTCCAAGGGGGAGTGGAGAATTGGCAGAATTGTTCCCCTTATCCTTGGCCCTGCGCCTGACAATCATTCAACCTTTACTCTTGGAGTCAGCTCCTTCCTCCTCTTCTGAGGCCTTCCAAGTGCTACAACATCCTCGCCGTCATCTCTAGCATGTTATCAGGACCCAGAATGGCTTGAAAAGGAAGAGGACTTTTACCAAACAGCATATATTCTCTAAATTATGTGAGGCTTGTGTGTTCATGCCGTTGGAGTAAGTCCGAACTTTTCTTTAAGGGAAAAGCAAGGCTCAGCAAACAAGACCAATTTACATGGATTAGGTGATCTAAATGATCACCTCTTTACCAGAAATGGAATCCTCATTTCTCAGATTTGTAGAGCACTACAATGATGATTTGCTAAAAAGTTAACTAAATTACTTTGAGCTCTGTTACTTCCTTCCAGCTTGGGTGGCTCTGGTTCATAATTCCTAATCTTTCCCAAGACCTGATCTTTCCCCTAAGAGCATTAGGCTCTTCTGAACTGCTATGGGCACATAATCTGGACTTTATTCTTGTTCTTCAGCCTAGCTTTTTCAGTCCGGGCTCCCAATACTTCCAACTACAGTCTGGGAAGAACCATTGTAAATTTCGTTGTTTTTCAAGTAAACTCAAATGCTCAGAAAATGTTCTCCTAACTCCCATGGTTTCTGGAACTCTGACAATTTCCAGGGACAGTGTGCTTGTGTTTAGGTGACCATTACATAGTGGTTCTAGGACATATAAATTTTTATAAAGCTGCACTAAAGCCATGTTTTTCCCATCCTTTGATTCTTTACCAGCCTGCCCTACCCCTGTGTGCCTGTCCTCCACAAGCCTCTGTCCAGGACACTTCCTCATGTTTAGTGTCCGTTTGGAACCTGGCAAGTCCCTCCTCCTCCAATCCTAAACCTCCTTCCAGTGACTTTAACATTCACAATTCTAAAACTTTGCTGATTTAAATGGCCTCCAACTCTCCTCTCTCCTCTGAACAACTTACCCCAAACCATAATCCAGATCCTAGAACTCCTCACCCTTTAGAATGTCCCAACCCCCACCACCACCTTTGACTATCTGGCCCTATCAACTGGGCTTGAACAGTGCAATTGAGTGTGAGCTTACGAATTTAAGTGGTATGTACAATTCCCTTGTTCTGACATTAAAATGGAAACTGGTTAATACTGCACTTACCCCAAATAAATATTGTGTTTGTAAAGATGGAAAGCAGTGGGTTCAACAGAAGAAAAATAAGAATATTGGTAGCCTTTCCCCCTTTAAGAATTGCCCACACTCTTTGTAGTTAGACATATCTCATTTCTCTTTTCTGAGAAAGCTAGCATTTCTTTTGAGCCTTCATGGAGTTGGAAAGGTAGATAAAACTAGAATCTTTACATGCCATCATTTCCTCATTTATTTGTGGTTAAAAACTAAGCATATTCTAGTCCCCACTCCATGGTCAGTCCACCAAAGACAAGCAAAGGTGAAGTGCTCCATTGCACAAAAAATGTTTGTGTGCTATTCCTGGAGTCTTAACATGACTAAAATAAGAGGCTGGGAAAGTTGCCTTATCTAGAATTGACTCCCAGATCTTGGCATTGTCCAAAGCAATCCAGGAATTCAAATTACACTAATGTAATCCTCTTTTGTGTGCCAAAAACAACTTTTGATTGGGTCTTCTACACTTACTTTGTAGGTCATACATTCTCCCCCAAATGTGAGGGTTGATGAACTAGCATCAACTAATTTCTGGGAAATTTGGAGCCAAGGGAATAGCCCTGAACACTCTGAATGTTGCTGACTTTCTGTTGAAGAGCTGGGCCTCCCTCAGCTCTGTGTTGTCAGCAGAATTAACCAGTCTATATCATTTTTTATAGATTGTGAACAAGGAGGACCTCAAGTCTGACCTCTGTCCGGCCCCAGTAAATCTCACAGTGTACAATTGAAGACACTCCTCTGGGCTTTGTTTGTGTACCAGTCCATCTTCTCCTCCCATGCACTCTGAATTCTATCAAGATTTCTTTTCATCTGAGATCCACAGTAGGATTTTTTAACATCTGTTGAAGATCCAAATACATTATTACATATGATCCAATTTGTCACGTGACCTTCAGGAACATCCCACTGTTCCCCATTAAAATAGGATTCTAGCCTCTCATGAAACCGACTACATTTCCTTCCCATGTGTGCCAATAGCATCTTCCTTTCCAAACACTAATTCCAGGGAATGTTCCCTGCTAGACTATTCCTTTCTACTGGAAATACATCCACTCCACTCATTGTATCATTTCAATTTGAAATAAAATCATTCAAAACACAACCATGTAGTTGTCAATTCTACCTTATTAATTTGAAAACTACGTTCTTTTGTTACCATTTGGGTTTAGAGGCTCTCAGGATCTAAACTTGGAAATCCCTTGACAACTTTGTTCCTTAAAATGGTATACCCTTCTGGTCCACACAACAGCTTTATTCTTATATTCAAATCAATGCTTACGTTTCAGAATAAATGAGAAATAAATTCACATGAATTTTACAGAGGCACAAAGACTTCCTTGGGTAGATGTCTATTTCATTCCCCCACCCCAGAAACTCTAAAGGTGCATGTTTTTCTTCTTTTCAGTAGAGGCACACCTTTAGAGATTCATCACAGCAGACATGAGAGAGAGAATACAAAAAGAGAGGACCTTGCCAATGATCATGTGCTAGTTGGACCCCCTGAGCTTGAGCTCAGAGCTCCTGCCTCTTATTTAAGAAAACAAAATGTAAAACAAAAATAAAGAGAATGAGTAAAGAAATTAAAGAAAATTGCAATGGCATTTCATAATCTATAGCCACTATGGATAGTTATAAGTTACTATAAATATAGATAGTTATAGATTACTATAAATTATCTATAAGTGAATTATCATCTGCTGAAGATCCAAATACATTATCACATATGATCCAATTTGTCCAATATATTAGTTATAATTATTTATAAATTACTAGAACTATGGATAACTCTAATTTGTGTTTTAGCAAATGTCATTTTATTATGAAAAACTTATTTTACATCACTAAGATGTAAAATAAATAATTATATATAAGTTAGAATTGGCTTCTTTATTACACATAATAATAACTTAAGTATTTTCCAACATGGATAAAAACTAACATGTGTTTGGTGATCATCTACTGCTTTATGAAGAAATATTTTTTAATTCAACTAATTACCCTGGTATTTTAGATTTTTATATTTTAAATAATATAACAATGAATATTTAGTTTTCACTTACTGTCCAATCAACCCTCTGCCTCCAGGGCTTCTACTTCTGTAGATTCAATAAGCTGAGACCAAAAATATCCCCCCACCAAAATTTCTGAACACCTACAACCATTTCTCCTGTCTTTGTTCCTTAAATAATGCAAGAAGACAACTATTTACATAGCCCTTATATTTTATTAAATATCATAAGTAATTTAGAGATAATTCAGGGTATTAGGAGGCTTAACCTTGAATAGAATGCCATTTTATATAAGGGACTTGAGTATCTATGGATTCTGGCATCTGTGGGGGCAGATAATCCTGGGACTAATTTACCATGGATACCAAGGGACCACGATACATCATAATGAACTCCTGATAAATCTCCAAAGGTCTAAATAATAAATATGAAAATTTTAAGGTTCTTGATATTTATTGACAATATTTTTCTTTTTCTACAGGCCATTGCCCTGTTTGCATTTCCTCTGGGGATGTGGGAAAGCAAGCATCTAACTTGTTGGACCTGAGTATTAGCTACTCCAGTTTTTTTTTTTTATCTTTATTCTGAAAAAATATTAAAAAAATTCAAACCTACAGAAAACATTGAGGAGTAGCACATTAAACACCTACAGGCTGTTTGATATTTCTCAACAATTAACATTCTGTTCTTATGTTTGTTCTCTTTAGGTATCACAATATAATTAGCTTCAGAACCACTGGAGAATAAATTGCAGACATCGCAGTTCTTTCCCCCTGAATATTTCATTTTTTGTCTTCTAAAAACAGTCTCTTATATTTTCATATTTTCAAATTAAGTACCTTAAACACTGATACATTATATCATCCTGATGTTGTGCTCTGATGGGTTTTGTTTTCTGATCTGGAATCCAATCCATGACATACTATGTTCAGTCACACTGTTTATTCAACAGCATCTCACTAAACTGAGCTGGCTTTGAACTAGCAATCGCTCCACTTCAGCCCCCTGCATAGCTGGAATTACAGGTGTGCAACATGCTGACTCACCCTGTCTTTTCAGTCACTTTGATGGGAAACAGTTCTTCAGTCTTTATTTTTCTTGACATTGATGCATTTGAAGAGTACAGGCAGGATGTTTTGTAAAATTTCCCTCCAATTGGGTTTTCATTTCCTTGTAATTAAATTCAAGTCAGGCATTTTTGTCAAGAATACCTCAGAAGTGGTGTTGGGTCCTTCTGTGTACTTCATCATGATGACAGTTTGTCCTGATTGTGGTGACATCGACTCTGATCATTCAGCTAAAGTGATGCTTGCTGTATCTTGCTGTATCTATGCTGTCCAGACAGTTTTTCCCTTTTGAAACTAATACACAATTTCAAATAAGATATTTGAGAATACATAAATATCTTGCCCCTCAATACACTCACCAATGGAATTTAATATTCATTTTTATGTTTGTCTGAAATAATTCTTATGATTATTGAAAATTAATGATTAGTCTAATTTTAGAATTTCTTCCATGTTTATTATTTGATGATTCACTGGTTAAAAAAAATATGAAGAGAAAAAAGGGATCTTTCTTTTCCTGCCATTTTGTATGTTTGTACATAGTCAAGCAACCAGTTATTTCTTCATTATTATTTTTAATACATATGGATACATGGATTTTATATGCAATATGTTATAATCCATTGCAGTCATTATTCATTTTGTTACTGAAATTGTTATGAAAATTGGTTTGATGAATGAAAACCATTAAAGTCTTGATTTTAAGTTCCTCTCATATATTTTTAGTTCTTCATGTTCTATTTTCATCCCATTCCACCAAAAACAATAAAACCTTCCAGGTGTTTTCTCATAATTTACCTGGTAGCATGTTCTTCTGGAGCTGGCTATTTCTCCAAGGATTCACTATTTCTTTTAGTGGTAAAGGTAATAATTATAAGTTTTTGAAATGCAAAATGTTTGATTTTAATTTATATCTCATTGAATATTAGTAGAGTTAATTTGTTTTTAAAATATTTATTCCTTGTTTACATTTTCTCTTTTATTATTATATTTTCGATCAGTATTTTCAACCTAGTGTTTTCTTTAGGAAACCCAGAAGATATATTTAAGAGTGAGACATATTTTGAAATTTGGTTTAAACCATTTGTTTCTAAGGGAAAAGAAATGTGTACTTTCCTCTTGGGTCATGGCAGTTGTAAAATATTTATTAGTGGCAGGAACAGTGGAGTGTAGGCAGAGGGAATTACAAGTTTAGGGACAAACAAGTCTGTGACATTGGAAGGAGTCCCAAGAAAAGGAAAGAGAAGGATTTAGTCCAGAAGCAGCAGAATGGAAAAATGAATGCTCATTATCCATCAGTTTCAGTTTAAAAATGAACTAAAATGGCCACCTGTGAAAGAGTTTACTTTATGAAAAAGCTGCCATGGGTTCAAATCATTGTTTACATGCAAGAATGGGAAAGATTATCCCTCTGCTTGTTATAAAATAAGCATATACTCCCAGAAATAACTAAATTACAAAGTGATCACTCTTAAAATGAAATTATAGTGACAAGATTAGTTAGCAGATATTGTTTGGGAGCATGGAAATAAACCATTAAACCCACACATATTAAGTTTTAAGTATCCTATTTGAGATCCTTTTGGATGGCTTCTCAAGATGCCACTGCTGGCCCTGAGATGCAGAATTAGCTGGGAAAGCCCCTTAAACTCCACTTCAGCAGATTTTTCTTCTTCTCTCTTCACTGCCACTGACTCTTCAGTACAATCTCTTCATTTTGTATTTTCCATGAACTCATGTAATTTATTTGTCCACTGAGTGACTCTCAGATGCACACTTGCTATCAAAACACTTATTAACGATTTCAGAGGCAAAAAAGATGAATTAATTCTGTCCGCCGTAACTGCCTTGCTTGTCTTTTCTCTCCTTTGCTTTCCCCTTCTTGACTGGAGAGTGAATTCACACAGCTCACTGGAGCTGCAGAGGACTTTCTTCTCATCAAGTTCTTCATAGCCAACACTGCATGACATTTCTACACCAGAATCGCTCTTCAAAAACATATAATTAACTTTGTTTTGATAATAAAAATAAATCAATTGGTTGAATAAAATGTGAAAATGAAAAATATGAAGAAAAAAATAAGAGCTATCTATACTTCTAGTATCCACCATGAAATAATCTATGTACTCTTCTATGTTTATCTTTCCTGTAATTCTCTCTCATTCTTCCTTTTTCTGTATGTATCTTTACATAATTATCTCACTTTCTGTCTCTCTGCATTGTTTAACTTTTCTCTGTGCATATCTACCCATATGTACATATATAGCATGTATATGTGTATATTGCATAAGATATGCACAAAGACAATGTACATATTTAAGATCTATATTTTATGTACATTTGATAGAGAAAGAAGTAATCTCTCAGAATCTGCTAGCACTCTCACCCCTGGACTCAAAAGTCTGGAAATCAGACCAGAAAGATAAGGAGAATGATTGGTAACAAATCCAGTCTCAAAGATGGTCAAAAATTTTGATAAATGGTGGAGGTGTTCTGGTCCCATTGGGTCCAAAATAAGAGAAACCTTGGGTCAGAGAAGCTATCTAGTCCTGCCACTTTCCCTTCTCTTACCTTGCCCTAGGATAAGCACATTCTGCCTTGCTAGTGTGGTATCATGGCATGGGGAAGCTTGGGAGCCATGAAGACATAATACTATGAAAGTTATAGTTGCCACTGGCTTGGGTGGGGCTATGACAGCTGTGAGAAATGGCAGATGGCCAACTCGTCCCATGCATCCACCCTTCACTGTACATAGAGTCAAGACTGAGGTGGAGGTACTGAGAGATCCCTGGGGAAGAGTACTGAACAACAGAGCCCTAACAACTACACCTTTCTGAAGCATGCTCACTGTCTTTAACTCTCCTGGAACACAAGCTAGGGTCTGCTGTTGTGACTCTTCTTCCAGGTAAACATCATTAGACATGGCACATGATAGCAGTAAAGAAACAAAAAGTGAGTCATACATAAGATACAAAAGAAGATCCAACAGTATAAAACTGTTGCAATGAGAAATGATGCAACAACCTCTAGAGAGAAGCTATGGTAATAGAATGGGAGAGTAACAATTTAAAGTAAATTTTAAAATATTTTTGGTTTAGTAAGCAAAGAGAATGAAACCATGAAATAGAACTAAGTTATTTTGCAAAAGAACCCCTTGAACATTTGGCAAATAAAAGTGATTGCTGAAATGAAAATGTCAGTGGGTAAAATAAATAATAAAACAGAAAATGCTCATCAAAATAGTATGCTTTGTGGTCCATGTGGTCCTAAGTCTAAGCCATTCAAATCTGCTACTCAAGCATGAAAGCAGTCAGAAAAGTAAATTAATGAACATGGTGTCTTTCAATAAACTTCATTTATAAAAACAGGTAAGGGAAACAGAATCCCCATGTCTGCCAATGAATCAAAAGTTAACCATTGCCTAATTCAATATCATGAATATTGACTCCAATGTTTCTTTCTAAGAGCTTTTATTTTTAGTGTTTACATGGATAGCTAAGATCTATTCTGAGTTTTTTTATATATGGTATTGGGCAAGAGTCTAACTTCATTCTTTTACAAGTTGATGTCTAATTGACCCAGCATCATTTGCTGAAAAGACTATTTCTCCCACACTGAATTGCCTTGATTCCTAGAAAAAAAAATCATAATTCATGGCAAAAGCTAATGTAATTTAAAAGCAAAGAAAGTCATTTCATCTTGACAAGAAGAAAAAGTGTTCATTAATCTATAACAATTACACTTATACATAAATCTAGTAAGTTATCTTCAAAACACACAGCATGACAATTCAAGAAAATATGGAGAAATAATAAAAATGTAGTTGGAGATTTTAATACAATCCTATCAAAAACTAATCAATAAGGCATTTAAAAAGAAAAACATGATAGATTTTTGGTACACAATAAAATTTATGTAATAGCTAACCATACAACTGTTACACTCAGCACAAGCAGAATGCACATTCTTTTGGAGAATCTCTTTAAACATTCCCAAAACAACCACATATGGGCCCACAAAGCAAGTCCAGGATAAAATTATAATCAATAGAAAATAATGCACAGTAAATAATACATTAGAAATTAAAATAGTCAATTTTCAATAAGAATCAACAGATGACTTTTGAATTTCTTATTTCTATACACCACTAACTAAAAACTGATGGATTATAGCAGAAAACAAAAGAAAATTGTTCAGAGCTCCGAGATAACTCACAGTAAAAGAATCATATGCCACAATTTCCAGGATGCGACTAAAGCAGATTGCAGAGGAAAATTATAACTTTGAACACATCTGCCAGACAGTAAAAGCTAAGTGGAAACAAATGTACCAAGAGCTTAAATTAAAAATCAGGGGGAAAAAATCTACATGGTGAATCTAAATAAAATGTAAGAAAATAATGAAGGAAAGGGAGAAAATCAACAAACAATTAAAAGCAACAGACATGATTAATCAAACCTAAAGCTACTCCTTTGAATGTAATAATCCAATAGACACACCCCAGGCTAAAGAAATGAAGAAATTTCAGTAAAATTGAAAAGGGGAGGTTGCAGATGAGTCTTTTATAAGCTATGAAGGGGTAGTGTGGTCAACTATTCTGAAATCACCTGAGTTCCTAATTTGGTTAAATTTTTACTGGCTACAGAGCTACCTTAACTTCTTCACTGTAAAACAGGAATGAAAGTAACATTAGGTATATAGTTATGCTCTATGTATGTGTGTGTGTGTGTGTGTGTGTGTGTGTATATGTGTGTGTGTGTGTATATACACATATACATACACACACAATATAACTATGTTATACTCATAACATAGAATTGTGAGTAGCAAATAAATTTGTCCAGATAAAGGGCTCAGAACTATACAAGGCACATGGTAAACTCTATGTACAGTCAGTGCTAGATATTATTCTATCACAAAGAATCTTCATCAGTAAAAGAAATATAAAATTCAATTTAGAGTTCAATGTATTGTCTTAAATTCATTCTTTAGACATTCAGAAAAAGACACCTACACTTTACCACTACAAAAGCAATAGAATATTTTTTCAGGTTGGATACATGTTTTTTTTTATTTTTTATTTACTCTTTTTAGTTACACATGACAATAGAATGTATTTTGACATATTATACATATATGTAGCATAACTTCCCATTCTTGTGGTTGTACATGATGTGGAGTAACACTGGTTGTGTGTTCATGTATGAACATAGGAAAGTTATATCCAATTCATTCTGCTGTCTTTCTTATTTCCATCTTCCTGCCCTTCCCTTCATTCTCCTTTGTCTAATCCAAAGTACTTCTACCCCGCCCTGCCCATTATGTATTAGCATCCTCATATCAGGGAGAACATTAGGCCTTTGGTTTTTTTGGATTGGTTTATTTCACTTAACATGATAATCTCCAGTTACCAGCAAATGCCATAATTTCATTCTTCTTTATGGCTGAGTAATATTGAATACATGTTGTGATAAACCTGTAGATGATGATTTGGAAGGATTCTCAGCTGAGACTGTCTTGCTGTTCCTCAAACCCTTTTCCAAGATTGCCTTGAAGTATTAGTGGTGAGTGACTAATGAATATGGGAAAGAATGACATAACTCAGTTTTAAACCTGGACCATAAAAACCTCCTACACCTGTCACCCCCAAGGGCAACCTTGGGAAGTCTTGTGGTATAGCCCTCTATTGGCTCAAGTCCCTTAATGACTGTGAAGCAGACCCCCTCCAACTTTCCAAAACCCACATACACACTGTATTTTACATAACCTTCTGTTCATGAAGCCATTGAAATTCTAGGTTTAATTTTAGCAATAGTTACCAATTTCCCAACTAGTGCAGTTATTCTGGATAAAGAAGTTGACAGAGAGGTGAATGCAACCGTAAGCAGAGGGGTGGAAGATGAAGGACAAAACGATCAGCTGCAACTAAATAAGAGGCAGCTGTGATACAGAGAAGTAGACAATGCACTTCCATGTACCTGGGATCCAAGTGTATTTAAAGAATTAGCCAAAAATTCGGAAATACAGTCACTCCGTTGGTCAGTCATCTCATTTATATAGTCTTGCAAAAAGCATTGTTAATTGCCTGCAGGTTGTTAGAGCTAGGAGAGGTACCACAGACACATCATGGATTAAGATGTGGCTGCCTCTCTCGGGGTGCTCATGGAATGTCAGGAGAAAGGTCAGCATCTTTATCATTGTGTCAGCAGAATGACTGGTTTCTGCCTAGACCCTCTGGGGAAAAGCCAGAATTAAATGAAGATCTTTAGTAGTCTCATATTCTCATGAAAATGTGTTCTGTTTGGGGTTTTGATTTTCTCTTTTCCTGATAAACATCCAAGATTTCAAATGGATTGCCCTTAACTTTTGCCATGTTTTCACCTCCAAGTTTCAAGAGAATTGTGAGAGAAAAGTTGATTCTAGTTATCAAAAACGTAGGGAAAAATGATTAAGAATCATGTTCATATTGTTGTGGCTGACTGTACTTAGGTAAAAAGGATTCTTAGAATTTGAAGAAAATTAGAACTTTAATCTCAGACGCTCCGGGTTGTGTACTGTCTGACTCTCTTCTGTTTGCCTTGCTGAGCGTCTGAGATTCCACGTTGTAGAAATGCCCCTTCTGCATGAATTCCAGTATATGGAACCAAAATCCTTGCTTTTACCATTCCAAGATAGGTCTGATGGGCCCTGATAGTGTCATGACCCAGAAAACTCAATCTTTATGTCATTTATTGCACAAAGGACTTCTTTGCCCTAAAATCTTGTACCACCACTATTTTCTAATTATATTTTTACTTTACTATGATTCAAATTTCATCTGAATTGAAATGTCAGCTTTAAAAAGACTTGAAAAAGAATTGTATGGATCCTTCAAATCTAGAAAAAATTTAGATGGTTATATTCTCAGGGGGAAAATGATGTTTTAGAAAGAGGGGTTAAATTTTGTTAATATGAGATGGTATCCCCTGGGCATAGGAAGCCAGGAAAACATAAACCCCACTCTAAACTCACAGCTCTTCCTGTAAAGTCCCCAAAGGGATTGCAAAAACAAGGGACTGGAGCAAATAAGAAATTGAAGTGTACTTTATTATCAGCTTAGCTGGTGCCAAATAAACAAAGGCAGGACAGTCTGATAATGTGTCTAGGATACATGGCATGCTCTCAGATCCCAATCTACAGCCCCAGCTCCAAACTGAATATTTCATCTTGGAATCTTAGCATCTTTGTACTGTTCACATTGACCAGGAGACAAGGGTATAAAGAAGCAAGGTTTTAAACGGAAAAATAAATCAAATTAACCTTGAGAAATCTCAAAGAAACGGAAACTTTAATTAAACGACAAAACAGAAAATGGAAAGTACACTCCATAGGGGTGGAAATCAGCTCTTTCATAAAGTTATCGCTCATTATCCAGCAGCTAGATCTCTAGGGCCTTTTTTCCTAAATGGCAGAGAAGAATTTTGAATGCCAACATCAAACCTGAGTACAAGATGAGCAGATATCCAGGACACCAGGCCCACCAATCTAGCCATATGATTGGAGAACATTTGAGCACACAGTGGACTACTCTGCTCAGCAGCAGCAGGAAAACTAACACAATTTGCTGCTGTACTTACTTGGAAAAAACGTTGGAGTGAAATAAGATGAAAGAACTGTTTTCCTAATCCCCTTCAGGTCAGAGATTGGCTGGGAGAGAAAGTCTGTTATTTATTTCGAGGCTGATATTGTCATTGTTAATACTACCACTCTGAGCCCCTGCACCTTGAGGGCCACTCATGTAGGAACTCCTGCAACCTTCACAGTTGTTATTGAGTTAGATATTCCAAAAAGCTCATGAGTCCCAGCCCATGTCTGGCAAGGTTCAATGTTGAAGCAATGACTTGACCCTCGTAAACCTTTATCTGGCAAACCAGATGCTCTTAAGGGGCAAGAATCCATCAAGAATCACAATGGCAGCTATGTAAGTGTGGAAAGTTAGCCTCAGAATGCTTATTTTAATCAAAATCTCATACAACTAAATTAAATTAATTTTGGGGTTATCTGAGTCCTGAATTTTTGCTATCGTCATTTAAAAAATAATCTTGAGGTTATTATACAAGAATTGCACCATTAATTAGAACATATTTTTGGAAATCACTTGATTTTTTTCTTATTAATCATTGAAATTTGGTCTGAATGAAAAAAAATATATACTGGGTTACTGTATTTTCTGTACATAACTGGCTCAAAGCAGGTATTATTCACTATACCCTCTGCAGCATTCTCTAAAAGGTTTTGTATTTTAAAATAATATTTTTATATATTTATGGAATACAATGTAATGTTTTGATACATGTACACAACATGCAATGAATAAATCAAGCTAACATATCTATCAATTCAATGATCTATCATTTTTTCAGTGAGAGGTTTGAAATTCACTTTCTTAGTTTTCTGAATGAAGAGTGAACTGTCATCTAAAATACTAAGATATTGTCAAAAGCAGAAGCTCCCTCACACTGAGAAAATGGTCTACCATCTTCCAGACAAAACATTACTTTTTACAAGAACTTATAACCACCTTATTGATACATTTGCTCACCCAAGTAGTTAGTATCTAAGTTAAAACAACTATTTAGTTGAAAAAATTATAGGAACATGCACATATGCTTTGTACTATATATCTTACTCTTAAAGAAGATTTAATTAACCTCCTTGATAGTTCTAGAGAAATGAAGATTTCCTTATTGATGCATATATGTATATACATGTGGCTTCGAGCTTTCAAGTTATTTTAACATCTAAATATTCACATATACATGTGTATGTATAAATGCATACACAGATAACCCCATTCACAGATGCACATACTATATGGTTGTTATTGTTATTGAAAAACAGACTTTTGAGTTCTGCTTGAGATGTAAAGAAAGCAGAACTTATCATTCTCACCCTTATGTCAACAGGAAAAAACAAAAAACCTATAAATTCATAACTTTGAAGAGCAGAGTTTCCAGAGCAATCAGCTAGTCCTAAAGAAAAGGAGAAACAGGCACCTACAGGGACAAATGGGACAAAACAGTGGCTGATCTGCAGCAGAGGCAGTTAGAACCTGGTTTGAAAAATTCAGCTCAAATAGTCAAGAACTGGTAGAGCTACGTGTGGACTGGCAGGAGAGTGGGAAACTCCTTAGGCTTCAGATATAGGAGGAGTTGGCCTCTTTATGCTGACTTTTCTCCAAGATCCCACTAGGCACTGGCAGAGTAATGACTGATGTCTTGAAAACATGCCCTCTATGGTATAGGCCAGGATGCTTCTCTCTTTTCTCCTGATGAAGGAAAAATATGTAGAGAAGACAGAAAGAGCATCTTCAGGGCACTAGAGAAAACCCATTTCAGCTTAGCAAAATAAATAGGAAGCTAATGTCTACACCTGCTACTGTTGCAGAAATACTTTTGGGAGGCCTAAAAGCAAAGCTTCAGAAGGGGCTGAAACCCTGAGATTATAAAGTATCACTGAGAATTGAGGACTGTGATACAACCCAGGAAACTAGAGCAGCAACAAGCCCCAAATCCAGTTGTTCTCTTGAATAGGTGCACTCCCCACACTAAATGCTTAGAAGAAAGAAAGGTATGCTTATTTCTAGGCATAAAAATGATTATGGCAGTCTATACTCATTATGGTTTAGATATGAGGTGCACCACAAAAGCTCACGTGTGAAACAAGGCAAGAATGATCAGGGGTGAAATTAGCTTATGAGAGGTATAACCTAATCAGTAGATTAATCCACTGATGTTCTTGAAAGATCCATGACAGTTCTTAGGACCAACTTTATTGGGCAAAGCCTGCCTTAATCCACTGATGGATAATGGGCAGTAACTGTAGGCAAGTAGGTTGCAGCTGGAGACACTGTGTCACTGGAAGTATGTCTTTGGGTTGTCCCTGGTAAGCAGATCTCTCTCTCTGCTTCTTGGTGGCCATGTCCTGAGTGGCCTTCCTCTACCACACTCTTCTGCCATGATGTTCTGCTTCACCTCAGGCTCAGAGCTACAGAATTTGCTGGCAATGAACCGAACCTCTGAAAAATTGAGCCACAATAAAACTTTTCCTCTTCTACTGTTCTCATGAAGTCTTTTGGTCACAGTGACACAAAACTGACTAAAACACTACTGTGCTAAACAAGATGTTTGCTTTCAAACAAAAATTTACAAAGTAATATATGAAAAGGAAGGTAAAACAACATAAAGCTAAAGGGTATATCAATCAATAGAAATGAAATGAGATATGACACAGATGTTGAGATTATTTGAAAGGGAATGTAAGAAACAGCTAGAGATAACTATTGATGGCTTCCAAGGTGCCACACTGTGATACATCAGTGCTTCTGTAACACAGCTTGGTTTGCCAAACTAGAGAAGACAAGTCAGACTAAGGCAGGCTTTGCCCAATAAAGTTGGTCCTAAGAACTGTCATGGATCTTTCAAGAACACCATAATCCATTAATTTCACTATTTATTGTACATAGTACCAATTACAGGCCTTTGTTTGAAAATAAAGACTGTCCTTTGTGAATAAAACAATTACATGTCAGATCTGGTCACTTCAAACACTGGACGTCAGGAAACAACAGGCAATGTCACAGGTCTGCTTGGCCCCACAGCAGCATGGGATGACCTCTCTTGGCCACCTGCTCATGCATGTTGGCTTCATCTGGTTTTGCATGCAATGGAACATGTTCTCACCCCGATATCATTTGAACATGTGGAAATCTGTAAGCAAGTCCACATGTGCCTCCTGATGTAACAGCTCCCTTAGCTGAGACCACCTGAGAGGTGAAGACCACCGCTATCTGCTGACACTTAATTTGGCATAAGTTGTCATCTACCCTGTTCTTGTAATCCAGTTTAAGCATGTATTAGGCTCAGTCACTCATTCATTTCATAAACTAGTCTCCAGGGCAACAAGTGAATGAACGTCTGTGTCAGCAAATGAGCAAAAAGTAAATTTGCCAACATTCAACACTGTCCCAATATTCAACAACATCCAACACTATCCTCTGCCTTCCCCCATGTGTTTTGTATTTCTCACAATTATGCTATGATATAAGTATTATTAAACACACTTTACATTGGGAAAACTGGACACAGAGAATTTTAACAGTGTTGTCCAAGTGTACATTGTCAATGACACAGCTGACCTCACCACAGCCTGTTTCCTCCAACAAGCTCCAGCTAAATTACAACTCATCTTCAACAAGTCTCTGCAAAGTGATGCTTCATACTGGGAAGACTGCTGGGGATGGTCACCATCCTCTTCTGCTTCCTCTGTTGTACTTTTGGAGGAATGAATTGCATGATAGGATAATGCTGCTAAATAGAGAGCTTGGGATATCTGGTCTCAATAGCAACTTCCTTCTGTGACCAATTTTGGAATGGTAGAAAGTTCTTGGAAACTTCATTTTTAAAGTTTTCTTTATGGGCAGGGAACACAATCTCTTTAATTAAATGAGAACATCTCATGAGAGAACAAGTCAGGCCTGGGGGAAAAAGTCTGTGTCGGATCACAGTCTCACAACCCATCAAACAAAATTTCATATGTTCCCTTCATCATCCTTCTTGTGATTCCTATATTACTCCATTATGTAAGGTCAGCATTTTATTTATTCAACAAGAATTATGAGTATTCCTCTTTCCTGCTAGGTGCTAGGCTTCTGTCACTTTATACAACAACCTTTTATTTTCTTCACTGCGCTAATCACATCCCTGAGAGTTTTCCCTTTGTTTTCTCCTCCTTCTCTTTTCCTCTGGAGCATAAGTTCCAAAAGACCAGAAAACTTGTCTTGTTCATTGCTATCAGCATCCCAAAAATACGTGTTGAACTCTGTGATTGATCATGTATTTTGAAATATCAGTTACATGGGAGTCACATAGATGCTTGCTCCTGAACGGGAAGTAGGATTTCTCCTGGAAGACACACAACCCTATACTCTGTCACATTTGGACAATTTTTCATGGTTTCATGAAGAGCCAGGAAAGGATCTGGCTTAGATTCTGAGGTGTCTCATCAAAAAACATTTAGGACTAAAATGCAGACCTTATTTGGAGAGTTAACTGCTATTCCCCTCAGGTCTTTGGTAAGTCTTACTAAAATACTATCTGCTGTCAGTTGAGCTGGGAGAAGCAGACAGAAGAATTTACTCTGAGCTTGGAGTGGAGAGGAGACCCAGGTGAATGTGAGTGGAGACAATTGTGCCAGGAGAACCAAGATCTCCACTCCACTGGCAGTTATCACAGGGAAGATGACAAAGACATACCAATGAGGCAGAAGGGCCACAGTGGAAAAAAGCTAGCAGATTGTCTAAGCAAAAGTGAGAGTCTCAGAAATGCCTGAAGGTATCTGGGGAGGGGACATTTCCTAATGATGGCCAATCAAGGCTCAGGGCTTAATGACATGAGCACTAAAGAGCCATTGCCTAAGCACAATGGTTTAAAACCACCTTACAGAATCTCCTCAGTGTTAAGCAGCAGAAATTACTTAGATTTTAGGAAAATAGTGAAAGATCATTCTTCTGTTTTGAAGCTCCTGCTCCAAAAATACCCATGTCACATGATTTCCTTGATTAGTTACATTAAATATATGTTTAATAAAATATGAATGATTTTTCACATTCAAGAACTTATTTAGATTCCTGATGAAGCATTTATTTGAATTCTATAGCATTGTCAATCTAAAACCCTTTCAGTTTCATTGATCATACAATTAATTTTCAGTTGAGAAGAACCCAATGGCCATAGACTAGCCTGATGCAGAACCCCCTTGGTCTGCACAGTCATCCTTTGTAGCACAGAACCATCTGGAACTCTACTCCTCTCAACTACTCCAGGCATATTTCCCATGTCTCTTAAATTTTCTCCCCATCGGCTAGGCTGTTGCAGAGCTGAGACCGTAGTCTGGATTTGCATGGTTGGTCTAGGACTGCATAGCAAAGTACCACAAACTGGGCAGTTTACACAACAGGAATGTACTGTCTCAAGGTTCTGGAGGCTGCAAATATGAGATCAAGGTGTTGGCTGTGTTTCTGGTTCCTTCTGAGGGCTGTGAGAGTGAATATCTTCAAGGCCTCTTTTTTCTGTCCAGTGATTGCTGGCAATCTTGGCCATTCCTTGGCTTATGGACACATCACCCAGATTTCTACCTTCATTTTCACATGGCCTTTTCCCTGTATGTGTATCTGTGTCTAAAACTTTCCCTTTTATAAGGACTCAGTTGTATTTGGTTAGGGTCCACCCTAGTGAGTTCATTTTAGCTTGTTCTTTACCAAGATTGTTTTTCCATATAAGGTCACATTCATGGGCCCTGGATTTAGAACACTTTTCGAAGAGACACAATTCAACCCATAGCGGAAAGTGAGGGGACAGGGCCTGAAGGTACTGCTGCCCCTTTCCATCACCCTCATGATTTCAGTTTCTCAAGCTATTGGTCGTGTCTGAGACCGCCTTCTTACTGCTCAAACTTCATCTCTCCTACTTTGGAGCTCAGAATTTCAATTTTGCTGGCAAAACACCCAGGCAATCTCAGTGTGATTTTCTTCTGTAAAAGAAATCAACCATTAACCTTCTCTTTGAAAAGATTCCACCCTTTGAAATTCTAGGTGATCTTGTCTCTTCCCAAATTCTTTAAATAAAGGCAAGTTTAAGGCCTAGATGTTGCTTCATTGTCCCTTCTACCAATTAGTCCCATTCTTACAAAACATATGATCATGATTGTCTTGCTTACCTTCTGCCACTGTCCTTTGTAAGTCACTCTCCAGTCACACCATAAATAGCTCTTCCACCAGAACATGCTTTGGTTTTCTTTTTGGAAGTTATTATCTCTGCAGAATGATTTGGCCTCCCTTGTGGGTCTGGAAAATTCCCATCTAACCTCTAAGACCTCAATTTGTGCCATCTTTTCTCCAACTTCCTTGGAGATTTGAACTGTACCTACCTTCACCCTTCTCAATACTTTATACAAACTTCTATCATCCCAGCTTTGCTATTGTTTGGCTGTGACTGTTGATGTAATGGTCCATCCTGTTCATGGCATGGACAGTCACCCTCACCATTACATCTGGACCCTGGATGGCTCTGAATGAATGTTTGAGAGACAAACACAAAGAAGGAGTATTTAACCCAGAAAGCTCTTTACAGCTCTCCATAACCCTGCCCACAAGGAAAAAATGTGCCCAATTTCTGTAAGTCACCACCAACAAATTCAATCTAGCTGTGAAGGATCTCAAAGAACAAAAAAGACCTTATAGTTCGATAAAAAGAATCACTGACACTTCATGAGAGCCAAATATTTGGAATGGATTTTCATTCAGCAAGGAGTTTAGGAGAAAATTGTTGAGGACATTGGCTAATGTCCTCTAAAGAGGACAGGTACCTTTTATTTATATGCATCAAGGTCTAAGCTATGATTCAGAAGTCACTACTCCAGCAAGATTTCTTTGAACAAGAAATGTTATTGGGGGGGGGGTAAGAGAGGGAAGGGAGAATGAGAGTAGCAAAAATGGTGGAATGAGATGGACATCACTACCCTAGGTACATGTATGAAGAAATGAATGGTGTGACTCTATCTTGTTTGCAACCAGAAAGATGGAAAATTGAACTCTATATATGTACTATGACTTGAAATGCATTTAAATAAATAAATAAACTTTAAAGAAAAACCTAAAAGAATAAAAAAATGTTATCAGAAAAGCACAGAACCAGTTCTTTCAACTATAATACTATAGCTGAAACTATAATACTTTCACTATAATACTATATCATTGTTTGTCATGTGACAAAACTGTAGTCCAAGTTGATCCATGGTTTGAGTCTTGAAGGAAAATTGGAGTCAGTGATGCTCACTTCCTGGAGATAGACCCACCCAGAATGGCTGGGTAAGGGCCATATGCTGTCATTGTTCCCCGTCTGGATGGTGCTACCTCTTGCCTCTAACATTGATATCCAAACAATCAGTAACTTTTACCAATAAGACTTTAACAAACTTCTTTACATTCTAAATGCAGCATCTGAAACTCCATAAACAGGAGTGAACTAGTAGCAGTCTGAAGTTGTCATCATTGACAGCTTATGATTTATCTTAACTCTCCCTCGCCATTTGGCCACGACTTTAAGTAAACACTTTCCGTCTTCCTCATGTTCTCGTTACTGCCACCTCCCACTAATAAGAGAGCCTGCCAAGAAAAGCATCCAGACAGTTCATTTACCTCCCAAACTTGCCTGAGAGTAGCCGCCCCAGTTTAGACAAGGGGCGAAGCAACTACTGCACATTTTCAACAGATGGAACAATGCTTCCCAAATTATTTACATTAACATTATTTGCTTTCAGAATGTGTGTGTAACAAATGGGTAGTTGAATGAAATATTATGGCGCGGACTGAAGACACTAGCAGTTCAGGCAGGCCATTTATGGTGATAGATGGAGATGGGCCACTTTGCTTTCTAAGAAGCTGGGGAGATCCAGGCTGTCTCTATTTACTAAGTTCCTGTCACCCTTATGTTCTCTCAGGTAGCTAGAAGCTTGGTCCAAATTCATAGTGAGGTTCCTTGCTGAAAGCATGGTGGCCAGAGAACCCCAAGACTGTCTTCTGCTTATTTGTCAAAAAATGGATGAGATTCTCTAAGACAGTTGTTTTCTGTGCTATAAAATTGGTCACAAGAATGATCAGTGTTGCCTAAATTTTCTGTGTCATGAAGCCATCCCTGCTAGAAGAAAAAAAGAATGTCCCTGATCAAACTGATGGAATTCACGTATGATTAAGCCTTATTGAATTTTTAATGTCTTTTTAAATGTCTTGAAATTTTAATGTCTTTCCCACATCAAACCCAAACCCATGTTGGATACCAAAGAGTGAGTTATCAGAAGCATGTGCTGAGTTGTATTGTTTTAACATCTTCTATCCAAATCAAAAGTCCAATGCTCACAAACAGATGACTTACTACAGTATTAGGAAGAGAATAAACAGAGTCCTGTTTTTCTTCAGGTGCCCATTCCCTAAATACATACCCTAAGACTTAGAGCTAGTGTATCAGTAAGTGTTGGAAATATGCCATGGTGAGCATCCTCAATGCCAGAGTTCTATTTGAGGGCTTACATTTAATCTGTAAGAGTTGTCAGACAACAGTGGCAATTTCCTGTGTTGAATGCCTTAAATAATCACTATGTATTAAGTATTCATTACATTCAGTATCTGAGGTTCTTTATCTGGTTCCCTGGGGATACCCTCAATGCCTCTCCAGAAAGTTCCTCTGCAGTGGGAATAGAAGGACATCAGTTGCCCGAGAGAAGACCTCAGGGGACTTTCTCAAAATTTCTAGAAGTGGTGATTAAAGTGAATATGGATACTTGCATGTTCCTGAGATTTGTGGAAGACAACAGCAGGTACACCAGGGGTGGGGTTGAGGTTGCTCCACGGAGCTTCTCTCATTACTGGAATGCATGTTGTTCAGATAAGTGAGACATCGCAGGATGTGCAAGCCAAGTTTACCAAGGAGCCTATGGAGGGACTTGGAAAATAGGAAGAAAGTCTGCAGATGTATCATCAGAGCATTATCTGGTAAAATGGTATTATTTGTTTTCTCTTTCTATCTCTTTGCCTCTCTGCCTCTGTGTCTCCCTCCATTCTCTGTACCTTCCTCCCATTCTCCCTTCTTCCTTCTCCCTCTTTTCAATGACTCCTCATAAATACCTTATCACATACTCAAAATCTCCCTCTTATTCCTTATTCATACTGCTGCCCCTCTGCCATGCCACCTTGCCCTGAATCTAAGCAGCATGATTGGACACCATGCAGCTTCCAATGTTGTGGGGCAGGAAAGGAGAGGACCATGAAGACCAGATGCCAGTGCTTCCTATTTTTGTGTTAGGAGTCTGTGGTTTTGATTTAACAGACATATGTAGAATATTTCATCCATCAAGGAGTAAATACACTCTTTTTTCAGCAACACATGGATCCTTCTCTGAAACAGACCAAATGTTATGCCACAAAGCAACTCTTGGCAATTGCAAAAAAAAAAAAATAGAGATACTACCCTGCATTCTATCAGATGATAATGGAATGAAATTAGAAATCAATGATAAAATAAAAAATAGGAGCTACTCCAACACTGGGAAACTAAATAATATGCCATTGAGTGATGCATGGATAGAAGAATACATCAGGGAGGAGATAAAAAAAATTCTTAGAGGTAAATGAGGATTCCGGTAAAGTACACCAAAATCTCTGGGACACTATGAAAACAGTGCTAAGAGGAAAGTTCATTGCATTGAGCGCATTCATTAAAAGAAGAAAAAGTCAACAAATTAATGACCTGACATTACATCTCAAAGCCCTAGAAAAAGCACAAATGAACACCAAAAGTAGTAGAAGACAGGAAATGATTAAAATCAGGGCTGAAATCAATGAGATTGAAACAAAAGAAACAACTGAAAAAATTAACAAAGCAAAAGCCTTGTTCTTTGAAATAAATAAATAAAATTGATAAACACTTAGCCACCTTAATGAAAAGGAGTGAGAAAATTCAAATTACTAAAATTGCTGATAAAAAAGAAAATATCATGACAGATACTATTGAATACAGAAGATAATTTAAAACTATTTTGAAAACTTATACTGCAATGAAATGGAAAATATTGATGACACCAACAAATTTCTAGAGAAATATGAGCTGCTCAAATTGAACAAGGAGGACATAAACAATTTAAACAGATCAATTTTGAGCAATGAAATAAAAGATTCCCTTAAAAGTCAACCAACAGAGAAAAGCCCATGACCAGAAGAATTCTCAGCCAAGTTCTACAAGACCTTAAAAGAAGAATTAATACTAACACTCCTCAAATTATTCCATGAAATAGAAAAGAGGGAACCCTTCCAAACTGATTTTATGAGGCTAGTATAACCCTGATATCTAAGGAAGACAAAGACATATCAAGGAAAGAAAATTTCAGACCAATACCCCTGATGAACACAGACGCAAAATTCTCAATAAAATTCTGGCAAATAGCATACAAAAACATATTAAAAAGGTAGTGCACCATGATCAAGTGGGGTTTGTCCCAGAGATGCAAGGTTGGTTCAACATATGGAAATCAATAAATGTAATTCATCACATCTATAGACTTAAAGATATAAATCATATGATCAAAAGGCAATTCTGAAATTCACTTGGAAGAATAAGAGACCTAGAATAGCCAAAGCAAGCCTTAGCAAGAAGAGTGAGCAGGAGCCATTACAATACCAGACCTTAAACTATACTACAGAGCTATTGTAACAAAAGCGGCCTGATATTGGCACCAGAATAGACATGAAGACCAACCGTACAGAATAGAAGACACAGAGACAAACCCACATAAATATGGTTATCTCATACTTGACAAAGGCACCAAAAACATACATTGGAGAAAAGATAGCCTCTTTAACAAATAGTGCTGGGAAAACTAGAAATCCATATGTAGCAAAATGAAATTAAACCACTGTTGCTCACCATGCACAAAACTCAACTCAAAGTGGTTCAAGGACCTAGGAATTACCCCAGATTCCCTGCACCTAATAGAAGAAAAATTAGGCCCAACTCTTCATCATGTCGGATTAGGTCCTGACTTCCCTAATCAGACTCCTAAAGCATAAGAAATAAAATTGAGAATTAATAAATTCGATGGATTCAAACTATACAGCTTCTCAGCAAAAGAAACAATCAATAATGTGAAGAGAGAGCTCACAAACTGGGAGAAAGCATCTTTACTACACACATATCAGATAGAACACTAATTTCTAGGATATATATAAAGAACTCAAAAAAACTTAACACCAAAAAAATAAATAACTCAATCAATAAATGGACTAAGAAACTGAACAGACTTCCCAGAAGAAGGTATATAATCCATCAATAAATATATGAAAAAATGTTCAACTTCTCTAGTAATTAGAGAAATGTAAATCAAAACTAAGGTTTCATCTCATTCCAGTCAGAATGGCAATTATCAAGAATACAAGCAATAATGAGTGCAGGATGTGGGCGAAAAAGGTACACTCATATATTGCTGGTGGGACAGCAAATTGGTGCAACCACTATGGAAAGCAGTATGGAGGCACCTTAGAAAGCTTGAAATGGAACCACCATTTGACCCAGCTATCCCACTCCTCAGTCTATACTCAGAGGACTTAAAATCAGCATACTACAGTGATGCAGCCACATCAATGTTTATAACATCTCAATTCACAATAGCTAAACTGTGGAACCAATCTAGGTGCCCCTCAACAGATGAATGGATAAAGAAACTGTGGTATATATACACAACGTAATATTACTCAGCATTAAAAGAGAATAAAATTATGTCATATTCAGGTAAATGGATGGAGTTGGAGGATATCATGCTAAGTGAAGTAAGCTAATCCCAAAAACCCAAAGGCTGAATGTTCTCTCTGATAAGTGATACTGATCCATAATGGGGGTAGGGGGGGCAAGGGAAGAATGGAGGAACTTTGGGCAAAGGGGAGGAGGAGACTGGAGGGGACATGGGGGCAGGAAAAATGGTAGAGTAAGATGGACATCATTACCCTAGGTACATGTGTGATTGCACTCTACATCTAGTACAATCAAAAAAATGAAAAGTTGTGCTGCATTTGTGTATAATGAATCAAAATGCATTCTGCTGTCATGTATAACTAATTAGAACATATAATTCTCCTTGCATATAAGGAGAATTTTTTTAAAACCTCTTAATAATTGTTGCTCTTGGACCAACCAAATTTTGCAGCAAAGTCAATTATCTTTTCCTTTATCGAGGAAAACCCACAAGACACACAAGCCAATGACACGCAAAGGCTCCACATTGATATATATATACACAGATGCCTCGAACTAGCACACGACAGTCACAGGAGCTCACACAAGGGTGAGAGATTAACATTCAGGCACAGTGACTCAGGGATAGAGAGCTTCATACACGCTGTACCACCCTTCCTGACATCACTGCCTTTGCACAGAGGTCCTGGCTTTGCAGTGTGGACTCAGCTGCTTTGGGCTAAACCCCAGCAGAGCCTGGCCTATCCTGACTGAGCTGAACTGTGCAGGATAGGGCAGGGCAGGCCAGCCAGGGCCAAGCCACAGAGGAGCTCAGGTGGCAGGCTCCACCCCGGTGGGAGTCCTCCCGTCCAAGATGACTTGGATCTTCCATACTCAGGTTACTGCAGCTAAACCACACTGAAATAGCCTTACTTCCACACCAGCCCTCCCATCTCCCCAGTGACCAAATGTGTGGTGTACTTTCCAGCCTCAGGCCAAACACTGAGGTCTGCCCCCATAAAAAGGAGCAATGATCTGTTCTTCCCCTTAAGGCCGCAGAGAAAAAGACCATCAATATCCCAGCCTTGACCACTGGGAATATGTCTTAAGGTTCTTGCAGGTTGGGATCCATCTGTTTAACTTCCCAGAACCCAGGAAGCTTGGGCTGCCTGCTTACTGAGTGGGTGCACAGGGGTCATTGTGGGTGACAGGAACTCTTCCACCTTTATGAGTTCCAATGGCACCCTCAGGCAGGCACACTTTGACCAGGCAGATTATTCTTCTATAGCGTGAGTTACTTTCACCAGTTCATGTCACAAGCACTTAGAGGCCACTTGCCATGTGGCTGGCTCTGCACTAGGTGCTGACGCCAAGAGAAGAGCCAGACCGGGTCATTTTCCTGGGAATTGGAGATCTGCCTGTGGTGTCTAGGAGTCAGAATAGCAAAACAGCAAGCATGGCAAGAGCCTGGACTTCAAAGGAGGAATCAGCTCCTGTCTTCATCTGCAGCTACACGTGGGGCTTTGGGAAGTTACCCTAAGGCTCACAAAGCCTCCACTTTTTCTCAACAATCCATTTAGCACTGCTTCTGTGAGGATTGAATAAGGTTCTGTACATGATACCAATCATGACAATAACTAAAAGATTGGTTATGTAAAGAAACTGGATTAAACTAGGTAGTATATCATACTATCTCCTGAGGTAAGTCTTTTTTTTAATCAATAAATGGGCTAAGGAGCTGAACAGACACTTCTCAGAAGAAGATATATAATCAGTCAACAAATATGGGAAAAAATGTTCAACATCTCTAGTAATTAGAGAAATGTAAATCAAAACTACTGTAAGATTTCATTTCACACCAGTCAAAATGGCAGTTATCAAGAATACAAACAAGTACGTCTTATAATAGCTAGATTATAAAGACTTGCCAATAGAATGTGTTAAGGTGAAAACAGAACGCCATGATGTATTTAAATTTTGGTGCAGTTTCACAAATATGAAAATGCTTATCCATCCAAAGGAATCAATGTCAATCCATACCATTATTTTTTTGCGGGGGAGGGCTTACCAGGGATTGAACTCAGGGGTACTTGAACACTGAGCCACATCCCCGGCCCTATTTTGTATTTTATTTAGAGACAGGGTTTCAGTGAGCTGTTTAGTGCCTTGTCGTTGCTGAGGCTGGCTTTGAACTCATGATCCTCCTGCCTCAGCCTTCTGCCATCCCATTATGTATACCACAGAGGCAGTGTGTTTAGGAGGGCACAAAGGTAGAGGTGATGTGTAAGTATTAGAAGTGGAGAAGGTGGTGGAGCTGTTGGTGTGGCCAGAGATGTTAGTAGTGAAGTTTTTGGTGATTATGATGAAAGAGGTAGACTGTACAATCCTTTGGCCATGGCCAAAGTTAAAAAAAAAAAATTTTAGGGGAAATTATTTGTTTCTATGGTATAAATGATAGGAACTAACAAGCTTTCTTATCAAACAATGTCTGTGTTGTATAAAATTTCACTATTTGAGATTAATCTGCTAGCTGCCATTATTGTTTTAATCAGCTTTTTTACCACTATGACCAAAGGACTTGACAAGAACAATTTTAGAGAAGGAAGTTTGGTGCTCACCGTATCAGAGGTATCAATCCATAGATGGTTGACTCAATTGCTGTGGGAATGAGGTAAAGCAGAACATCAAAGCAGAAGGGTGTGATGGAGAAAATAGCTCAGGACATGGCAATCAGGAAGCGGAGAGCTCCATTCATCAGGGACAAAACATAGAACTCAAAGTCATACCCCCAGTGACCTACCTCCTCCAGTCACTCCCTACCCACCTACAGTTGCTGCCTAGTTAATCCATTCAAGTGGATTAATCCACTGATTACATTAAGGCTGCATTAACCCAACCATTTCACCTTTGAAAATTCTTGCATTGTCTCACATGAGGTTTTGGAGGAGATTTCATATCTAAACCATAAGAACCAAATTCTCAGACAAGCTAAATAACATTTCCAAAATCTCATCACTTCTAAAGCAAGAATTTGATACCAAGAGCATTTGGACCCCAATACTCTAGTCACTATTCTTTCTTCTGCCGTTGCAATCATCTCCATTCTGAAAGACCAAATATTCTTTTCTTCTATAGAATCTAGAATGGGATTTCCTCTTTTAGCTTTCGTTGAATGCAGATGAGACAAAGTAATCTCATCTGGGAGTGATTGCCTTGATTACTGAGATAGCAGGAAGTTGGAATCATAGAAAGGTAAGGAAAGGAAAGCTTGAAGAGGACTTGGGAAATACAGAAGACTCACATGTGAGATTTAAAAATTTTATAGCCATGCCCTCTGACTATTGCTCTGAAAAGTGTATATTTTTCCTCTGAGGTGCGAAGAAAGAGAGCTCTGGCAATGAGGCCATCATCCCTTCAAGCTGGAGTGGAAGGTTGTTGTCATTCTGGAAATGAGGGCAACTTGAAGTTGAGGTTAGAATTCATCAGGATTGGTGCACACTTTGAAGCCTAGATAGCATTTTGAAAGAATGCTTGACGAGAAATCCAGACTTTCATAGAGGGATATGGAGAGTGCATATGTTTTGCTTTTGAAAGATTTTTATTTGCAACTTTATAATTCTTCATGCCATAAATTTAAACTGAAGTGGATAATAAATTGTAAAAGCAATAACACATATGCGTGCCTGTTTTTCACACACACACAAGACAGGGTAAATTTTGTCTTGACTAGCACATTAAAGGACATTTGGATGATGCCTTTACCCAGTTTGTACTACTCCACTGAAATTATGATCATCCAATAAAAAGAAAATCGATTTATTAGCTATTGATTTTTATACTTGGAAAATTAATGAGAATAGTTGATAACAGCCAGAAATCCTGAACAGCCTTTCTGTCATATAAGGAGAAGGTGCCAATAGGATGCCAGGAAGTGCACACAGTTAAGTGTTTTCTGTGCTTGAAATGTTATTATCTTTATCTTGCTGGTTTATCATGGAGAGCGTTTTATTTCCTAATACAAGCACTTTTGCTCTCAAGCCACTTGGGCATATGTTTCCACTTTTATCATCCCTATA
This sequence comes from Geosciurus inauris, assembly GCA_004024805.1. NCBI lineage: Eukaryota > Metazoa > Chordata > Mammalia > Rodentia > Sciuridae > Geosciurus > Geosciurus inauris. Next base: position 65,074 of record PVHX01006070.1, read on the forward strand.
AGCTTGTTTGGCAAGTGTTCTTTCTGCCAATGAACTGCCAGTCAAAGACAGGCTGAAAAGGTAGACCTTGAATGCTGTTCTTACAGGACCATCCATAGAAAGGCATTTGGAAAGTCCTCTACGAAGGAATAATTAGGTGAGAAATTGTGATTAGCCACTTCATTTTTATCCACTAGGGCACCAGAAATGATGGCATGTGCACATTCTTCAAACTCTTTCAGTCATTTTGCTCTTCCTTTAATTTAAATAAATAACCTCATCAGATAGTTTTTACATCTCTTTGGACTTGTCATACAAAAGTATCTTCCAGAAAAGCATGCATATATTTAATGTTTAAAGTATAAATATACAATTAGGGCTCATGAATTAGTCCCTGTCCTCAGAGCAATGATAGCTGATAAAACTGCTTCTCTTGAAGCTTTGGACTGTTTGGTAAAGGAGATAAATTGTCTTATGGGAATATAAGAAATTATGCATAATAAGAAGAGCACAGCAGGCCTGTCCTCCAGAGACAGCCAAGCTCCCTCGTCGCCTCCATCACATAGTCAGCACTGCAGTTGTCTTGGCTGCCGTCACCTTCTGGGTAGTGAATCTAAAAGTTGCATTCACAGTATTAATGAGGATTAACTCCAGTGCCTACGACTGGCACCAAAACTGGCATGCTGATGGTTACCTTTGGTCTTAAAGAATGAGTAGCACAGAATACCTGTGTCTCGCCCTCCACGAGGCCTCAGCTCTCCTGCAGAGTGAATTGGCATCTTTCTTTGGCTTTTTTCAGAGGATGGGTTTCCAAGCCAGCTGTCAGTAGCTTTTTCTGAGCCAGCCTCTGGTGGGGTATTGGGCTCTGGTCTACTCTGAAGAGAGCAGTTGGCATATGCAAAGAATGAGTATATTTGTAAACCACAATCCCATAAATGTGAAGGAAAATACAATGTCTGCCAACAATGTCCCTGGCCTGTGTGGAATAGAGGAGCAAGCAATGGAATAGACTAGAGGCCCTAGTATCAGAGCTGAAAGGGACTTGTCTTGTAAGGTCAAGTCTACAATAATGACCAAGAATAAGTGACTTTCCCAAGGCCTCTCAATCATTAAGTGACATATCTGGTTACTACTCGCTCCAGCCCAGGTGTCCTATTTACCAAGAGGTCTGCCATATTACACACTTATACAAGAGGAACAAAGATGCTCGTTTGGCAGGATACCTGAAATGGCTAATAAGTGAACATTTAAGTCAGCACTTCACAGAGATTGCCCCAGTGGATATGTACTGGGATTCTGTTGGTTTGTCTCACCAGGTTAGCACCCCGGGAGCCCACATATTGTGCCTCCTTCCCAGATCAGCACTGATACGACACAGTTCCCAGGATGTGAAACCCAACGTGCTGCTGGATGATCATGCAGGTCAGACACATATTCTGCTACAGAACTCACTTCTGAGAAGCATAAAGATTAATGAGCCCACTTGAGAAATGATATCTTGAAAGAATCTTCCTATAAACTTTTCCATTTCTATAATACAGAAGCACCATAGACAACACAGGTAGGGAAAACCCAGAGCTTTGGCACGTGAGGTTTACTTAACATTCAGAGTGGGCTTCTCAGACCACACTCACGAAATCTTACCCTTATCAGGAGCATGTTGTTGCCCGTTGTCTCTCTAATTAAGAAGTAGAAGGAGGAAGAGAAGGAGGGAAGGAGGAGGGAGAGGAAGAAAAATCATCTATCACTTTGTCATTAATCCCATCAATAACAGGAAGGTAGTTACATTTTCATCATGCAGATTCAGTTTGTAGATATCCTCTAAGGCTTGTAACTACAACTTTGAGAAAGCAATGTATGCTTGAGAGTTTGGTGTTCTGCATCCTTATAAGACCATGGAGGTAATTTAAACAACAGCATGCCAGTGGCAGTACATAGAAAAAGGCAACTTTCTTGAGCCTAGTTTTATTTGAACACATGGTTTTAGGTTTGGGAAAACTTTTGATTGAAAGTGTTTAGTATTTCACTCCAAAAGAGAAAATCTTTGCTGATAATAGATACTCTTGACATAATTCAGCCAAAGATGACAGTTATATAATACTTGTCATTCCCAAAATGCCTAAAATCAAACTTTATAATAGTTCATATCATGAGATTTCAATTTCTTCCATCAGAAAATCACAGAAGCATTGAGGAATAGAACTCCAAAACCAAATTCCCAACTGCCTTTCCAAAGAGTTCTGGTAAGCAATGCCTGATAAAGGCTACTAAAATAAGGGTTATTGATAAAAGATGCCCAAATGACAAAGGGAAAGCCTATTAATTTGAAGTCCACTCTGCAAGAATTTATCATACTGATAAAGATAAACCACAACCTTCTGAAACAAAACCACTGAGATAAATAAAATGCTCCAAAACTCCCTTTTGTGTTCTCAGTGAGGTGCAAGAGGATATTGCTTCTGAGTGAAACTGATCTGATGGGAAGAGATCATGACAGAACACAGAGAGGAGAAGGAAGTACCCAGAGTGACTTCATGTGATGACCAAGTTAAAAAAAAAAAATTTTAAGGTCCTGCAATGTAAGCCAAGTTGTATTTGAATATCATTTTTTTTTAATGAGCTCTTGTTTGACATGGTACAATGATGCTAAAAACAAAATTGAAAAGCAACATCACATGGAGAGAAAGAGGAGACACAGATAATAAGAACAATGACAGATAAGTAGAAAGAAGGCAAAGAAAGACAATAAATGAATGCCAGTTCAGAAAAATAAGCACCAGAAAAACTATTTATTGGGTTGCTAGCAATGCCAGTTCCCCGCTAGGTTGTTTTCTGTTGTTTGACAACTCAAAGTTGAGTTTAGAAGAAAATATTTTAAATACAGACATTACAAACACTTTTAAGAATTTGATTATCAAGCTTTTTTCATTATTAATGCAGAAGGACACAGCACACTAAGGTACCCCCAGGACTATACGCAGGTATTTCACCATGAGTCATTCTCAAGACAATGCTATAAGGTAGGGAATGCTTTTTTTCCATTTTATTGGTGAAGAATAAGGCTTATAGAAATCAAGAAGAAATACAGCAAATGAGCAAATCCACCATGAAGTATTGGATAAAAAGAAACTTTCCTTATTTGAAAAAGACCAAAGATATTTGGAAAGATTAACAAAGAAATCTTTGCCTACACATACCCTTTTTTAGGGATGATGAAACTATTTTGTAAGCATTGAAAAAAAGCAAATAAACAAAAGGAAATCACATCATCTGCCAAAAAATAAAAATCAACAATTTATAAAGTTGTTAGACATAATGAAAAGACCTCTGCAGAGGTTGAGGAGGAAGAGTGAGCTCCCCAAACCATTCTAACTCAAATTCTGATTCTTGTACAATATAAACAAACATAATTCATTATAGTCAAAATATCTGAAAATCAATGTGCACATACTAACTTATTCCATCATGATAACAAACCCTTGATGAAGAAACTGTTATTAGCTCTGTTTGAGGAAACATTGAGGAAATGAGGAAACAGGAACAGATTTATCCAAGCTCACTGCTAACAGCAATATGAAATAAAATCACACCTACCATAGTTTAATTTTATAAGAAAATAAATCAAGCCCACAAGAATTCAATGAAATACTGAAGCAACAGTGAGAAAAAAGTTAGAAGCATTCTCCCCAATATTTTGTCACCAGAAGGACATCAGTGGTCATACACAGAATTGAATGCATTCATTATGTGAAGTAAGAGATTTGAATATTTTAGAAAAATAAAAAACTGATAAAGGTAGAAGGATAAAGAAAATAAGCAACCCATAAAATTATCTAAATTAGAAATGAAGAGTAAGATTAATTAAAACTAGTCCAATATAAAAAAAAATTACAACTAAAATGGGAAAACAAAATACTGTAACAAAGAATATGTATTTTTCTAATAAATACAAAATCCTGATGAACTAAAAGCACCATTCATTAACTAAGAAAGTCGACTTGGAATGGAAAGCCTAAATAAAAAACAATCAAGGAAAAAATTTTAAACTACCACCAAACATATAAACAAACAATAACAACTAACTCTAGGCTTCAATGTTTTTATTAGAAAAGCATTTCACATATTTAGAGGAAAAGATGATTTCTCATGCTATGTAATCTATTCCAGCAACAGTTGCCAAGGCTTTGTTCCAAAATAATATTCTTCCTCCATCACATTCCATACACTGAGAAGAAGCCTTGGGGTCATCTCAACTTATTGAGAAATGTTTATATCCCTTATAGAGGGAGACAGAAGGCATGTCCAGGGACCAGGCCTGGAGAACATCTCTCCTTTCCCAGGAAGGTTTGGGAAAACCAAATAGGGTTTTCCTGCTCTCTCAATTCTGGTTTATTCTTAAAAGATCTTTGCCTGTTGCAATCCATTTCCCCCAAAGTCCTCTCAGTAACTGCCAAGGCAGCCCAACCTCAAGAAGGCTCTTCCCTTCCTCTATATGGGGATAGGAAAATGTGAAGTAAAAGAATGATCAGAGTAATCACTCAAAACTAAATCTGAGCTCCTGTCCCACATAAAAAATTAATTCACATCTATCTATGCCTAATCTTGGGAGTACATTCATATACAGTAAGTACAGGATAAAAAAAAAAAACACCATATCCTGATAAAACTATGTTTCTTATGGTGGACATAGTTAATAGATACCTGGTTTTTTTTCTTAATTTTATGGAATATGGCTTTACTATTTCAATATTTGATAGCTTATCATTTCTACAACTATATTTAACAATAGCCAACTTCATTATAATGAATCTTCATCATTTATTCCCATTTTCCTATCTTATTATGAATTAGTCCTCCTTCTAAACCTTATCAGATGATTGCTCTGTTCCTTCTCTGTAATCACAAGCACTCTCTCTTATAATTCATTGACATAATGGATTATATAGATAGATGTCCTGATGTTGAATAGCATTTTCTTATGAGCTCTCCTTTGACATGGTACAAAATGTTTTTGATTTACAGCCATCTTTGGCTTCCTAAAACTCATGAAAATCAGAAAAGAGATTAAAATCATGGCAACCTGATTTGTCATGATTTTTCAGTCCCTCTTTCTCCCACCATTCTCTCTGGAAGGTGAACAATGACTGATGACTGAGGTTGCCAATTCCCCGAGGATGAGGGCAGGCCTATCAGGTCCTACTGCCTCTGGGGCACTCTTGCTGGGCTGAGAATGGCTGTGGGAAGTCTCCTGTGCCAGCAGCAGGGCCTGGATGGTTGCCATGCTCACAGCTGGCCCACAGGATGGGACCCTAATGTGCCTTCCACCCCTCCTTGTCCTTACCATTCCACAGACCTCCCACCCTGACAGGCTCTTTCCCTGAAGTTACAGAAAAGCAGACAAGATAACCATAGCAAAGTACTTATGGAGCCCAAGGGAGAACAACACATAGCTGTAAGAAATGACTTCTGCTGATACTAAGTAGATGCAAGTGTTAGAGGAGGACTAAAAACCATGAATACGATGGAAGTAAGTCATTCAGAGATCAGAGAAAACTTTCTGGAACTGAAAAATGCATGCTATTTAAAATTTTTAATGAGTTAAAAGGGCTATGTTCAGAATTAAGCAATAATTTCTATCTTCAAAATCCAATGGAAGAATTAGTTCACACCACAGAAGAGTTTGAAATCCCTAATGAAATAAGCTAAATCTCCTTATTTCATTGTTTTTTTGTAAAACTGAATCAACTGTGACTGAAACTAAGAACCTCATATTTTGACCCAAAAAACATAAACTCCAAGTAAAATTCTCAAGGCAAATTCCAGCTTCAGATACCAAATGACCAATAATATGTTCACATGCAAAAAAAAAAAAAAAAAAAACAACTTCAGATGAATATGCATATATTTAATTCCCCTTAAATATAGAGACCAGATATGATCATTAAAGAGTGAATTAACACTGTTGGTGATGATAGTGGTAGTTGTAGAGGTAGTGTGTATGTGTGTACTCCCTCTATTTTACATTCTTCCTATTTCAGGAAAATGACAACTGTCTTTTCCAAAGACTATTTATGCACAGACAGGACTTTCTCTACCTTCTTCTTTTTTCTAATATTTTTTAATGGTTGATGGATATTTATTTATATGTGGTGCTGAGAATCAAACCTAATGCCTCACACCTGCTAGGCAAGTGATCTACCACTGAGCTACAACCCCAGTCCCTTTCTCTACCTTCTTTATTGTTTAATACACAAACAACATGCTTTGGTCTTTCCTGTGATTGAATTGTTAAGGCTGAATTTTCTTTCAAATAAAAGGGAGTGAACAACTCCAAGCCCTAAGCAGAGTTAACCACTGTCTTCAAAAGCTCTAGCAAGGACAGAGAGGGAGTGTGGGGGTTAACTGAAAGAAATAATCCACAAAATGCTCATGGTAGACCCCTTAAGAAGATCATGATGGAAAGTGGCTCTTGGAGTTAGAGCAGAAGAGACCACAGTGACAAGGGAGCCAGTCTTCTCACTCCATCCAAAGGCATCTCACCTCTCTCCTGAAAGGCTGTGCAATAGCTAACCAGGAGCAAATGAAGACCATGTGAGGAAAACAAACAGAAACAGGAAGCAGAGCCCAATAAGAGGAGGAGAAATGACTAAGGGACCCAAGACTGAGCAGCACATTCAACTCAGCGATTTCTGTTGACCTAAGTAGAAAATGAAACATGGTGAATTATTTGGTTTTGATCAGTAAGCAAGATGATGTGGGTCAAAGTTTTGCTTGGCATTGACCTATAAAACCAGTTTCTCAAGTAAACTTATATAGGGGGCATATCTATATGCAGAATTACTTTAAAGTGGTATTTGGGGAGGCTGTAATCATTGCCTTCACCAGGGCTTTGTTCCTTGGGTTTTTTTTAAAGAGAATTGAATTTACAGTATTCCCTTCTTTCTTAATTTTGGAAATTAGGTTGTTATTGGTTGAATCACATCTCCCTCACATGCACATATTGAAGTGCTAACACTTAGGACTCCAGAATGAAGTATTACATGGAGATGAGGTTTTTACAGTTTTTTACAGTGGTACTCAAGTTAAATGAAGGGTCCTCATCCAATGCAGCAGTGTCTCTGTAGGGAGAAATTTGGACATAGACACACACTGAGAACACACTCCATGACGATGAGGCCACAGGTGAGCATGGTGGTCTGTCAGCCAAGGAATGCCAAAGATTGCCAGCAACCATCTCAAGTCAGGCGAGAGGCATGGAAGAGTTTCCTGAATGCCTTCTGAAGGAACCAACCCTGCCGACACCTTAATCACAGATGTGTAGTCTCCAGAGCTGTGAGATGATAAATTGATGCTGTTTAAGATATTCAGTTTGCGGTAGTTTTGTCTTGGAACCCCTAGAAAAATCATAAATAGGGTCTTCTAATTAACTTCTGATGGCAGTGAACATTTTCGGTTGGGAACAAGATAGAAGATTTTAGTGATTTTATGGAAAAACAAAATAATAGGAGAATTCCATCAAGATAATACAAAAAACAGCAATGATTTGGAATACTTTCCCAGTGCCCAACTTCTACAGCAGTGATGCGGTCACATCAGGCTTGATTCTTTCATAAAACATTTACATTTCTACAATAAAAAATTCATGTTTTCTTTTGTATTGTCACATTTTATACTGGTTCCTCTTTATGACAAGGGTCCAGAAACCAGAAAAAAATTGGTCCAGGACCAACTTAAACAAAACTTGAAATCCCTGTCACTTACCTGATCCCTAATTAAGGCAAGGGGAGCCCTGCACCCCAGAGTTTTCCAGCTCAGGTAATGCAGCTGGAAGTTCCCAGCAACTCTTTTTATGGCTTTGCTGAATTTTGCCAAGTATTTGCTTGGTGTCACATTTATGAGCTTACTTAAGAATCTTTTGTGCAAACTTTCCGAAGGTTTTCTTTATGGACTTGCTCCAGAACTGGATTCCTGGGGCCTACTACAGTGTTTGAATGAGGCCAAAAAGTAAGGCTTTTCTTCTGCTTATTTATTCCCAGTCTTCTTTCCTGCCCCTCCTCCCCTTACAGAGATGTCTTCTGACCTCCAAGGGTTACTGTGCTTCTCATGAGAAGGTTAGCTACTTAACAAAAACCAAAGTTCTCTTAAGTACTTGCCATTTCTCAGTAATCAGCTGGGCAGAAACTTGATCTCCTTGCAGAAGCTTAACATTTTAGAATACTCACCATGATTGATGTGAGTGTGAGGGGGGGTGGGGGGGGTAGTTTCTAAGAAAAAAAGTGCTTCTCTGACCACCTATTTCTGGACCACATATCTCAGACTTGAAAGAAACATTCTAAAAGCCTCGATCTAATCTTTACTCCAGTAACCTCTACTTCAATGAAAATTTGCTCTACGACATCTCCCTAGCTGGTCATATAATTTCAATGGAATCCACTCAGTATTAAATAGGTCTCTGCCTTTCATGAAGTGCATAACATTCACATAGTTCTCATTGTTGGAAATTCTTTCACATATTGTTTTAGTCAGCTTTTTCACTGCTGTGACTAAAAGAACTGACCAGAACAATTGTAGAGAAGGAAAAGTTTATTTGGGGGCTCATGGCTTCAGAAGTCTCAGTCCATATACAGCTGGCTCCTTTCCCCAGGGCTTGAGGTGAGGAAGAACTCCATGGCCAAAGAGTACGGCAGAAAGAAGCAGCTCACGTAACGATCAGTAAGCAGAGAGAGACTCCATTTGCCAAATATAAAATATATATCCCAAAGGGATGCCCCCAATGACCCACCTGTCTTCAGTTACCACCCCATTAATCCCATCACTGATTGGGTTAAGGCTATCACAACCCAATCATTTCTTCTCTAAACCTTGTTGTGGTCTCACACATGAGCCTTTGGGGGACAACTCACTTCCAAACCATAATACATATCAAGCTAAAATTTTCTTGTCTCTAATTCACTGTGTACTCCTCCTGGACACTGATGTATGTACACATGTAATTACAACATAGTAGAATGAAAAGCCTGTGGACTCTTAGTTATTTGCATGTAACATACTCTTGATTCTTTTCTTTGATGAATGGGCCATGTCAGTCAAATTACCCTCAATTACCTGTACAATTCGTGTCAGGACTCCCATCTCCTCTTTTATTCTTTGGATTATAAAATCTGTCTTCACTGATTTCCCATAAAGATGGCATAGACCTGGGCTGAACTAGGCAACTTCCACTAAATTATATGGCAGAATCAGAGGAAACAAATCATCTCCATGATGCAAAATATAAACATGTCCTATGGATCCCAGAAGTTCTAGAGATGGTGCCCACATGTGAGGTTTTGGAAGACAAAAGTCAGGATCAGCAGGAATAAAGGAATGCCACACAGCAAGAAGGAAAACCTAGCCAAGAAGACTGACTGCCATGTCAGCTTCTACATGGGAAGGGAGCCCTAAGAGACTCACATTTTACTACAACAGCCAGCATTTCTGATTCCACATGAGATTTTGTTGTATTCTGTTTCCTATTATTAAAACTTACATTCTCATAATATTAGAAAAAAAAATTGGTAAGAAGTATCTGTTTTTTAAACATGCCAGATATGTCAAGATGTCTGCGATAGTAATTGGGCTGGAGCTGTGACAGAGAAAGTAGAGTTTTGAGATATGACCTCCACAGGAAGTTGACCTTGAAGAGGTCTATAGACTTCTGGTTGTCTAACTCACAGTCAGGGCCTCACATAGCCCAATTGTTTTGCAGTGTTCCATTGCTACCACGTACTTGCATGGGATTGTTTTATTTGAGCAACTCACTTAAAGGCAACAGTAGAATATCTTATGCTGTTTTGATAGATGAGGGAACTAAGGATTTAAATGATTTCTTCACTGGCACATTGGGGGTTAATGGTACAGAGAAGCCTTTAACTCCTGGTCTTTTGATCTTTCCGGTTTTGCTTATGCAGATGAAGGAGGGGAGGAAGTCTCACTTGAGGTATTGTCCTGGTAATTGTCCACTCAACCCTTTTGGGAAGTATCATGTGACTGTAACCAAGGAGAACATATCCAGGAAGGTCCTATGAGGTGATGTTCACCTTTGAAAAGATTGAACTACCATTCCATTCATTGAATCAGTTAGTGGGGATATCTTACTATTCTCTTCACCAGAGTGAAAATAGATCTTGAGAGTGAATAACACCAAACAGCCATGTAAGGTCAAAGGCAGAGTCTAGAGTAGGAGCTCAACTCTTGTCTTTCAATATATGTGTGAATTTCAAACCACACAGGCTACATTAGCAGTTGGGAATGCCTCCACCTGTCTAAATATATATAAGCACACATTGGCATCAATCTCCATTAGCATAATACTCACCATTATGGGAACATTACAACATCATCCTGCTCACAAATGTGCCACAGAGCAGAGTGTCACAGACACCTCAAAGCGCTGGACACTTAAGTCAAATGGAAAGTTAAAAACACCTTCTGCAGGCAGCCACTGGCATTACTTCATATTTATATTAGTTTTGCTAATCTAGTCGGGTGAACTTTTTCCCTAAGAAAATGTAATGGGAATATTTTATTCGAAAATTTTATGTAGCAAGCAGCTGTCTAAAGTCTTAATTCCTGTTTTCAGTAGGGTAAGTGGCAAATGCAACCAGGAAGAAAAAAGAGCCATTTCCCAAGTGCTAGCGAGGGCAGCAGGCAGTGGAAAATCTATGCAAAGTCTTTCCAGGAAAATGTTCCTACAGACCACGGTGGAAGTACTTAAATGCTGGGGTAGAAAAATATATTCACACATTTCTTAATGAGGTTAAGTAAAAGAGCTGGAAAAGCTCCAGCAATCAGGAAACAGTGGTAGAGAGAAGGAAAGAAGCTTGAGGAAGACACACACAGCAAGGAGAGCCTGACCAAGGAGTTGTTCCAGTGATAATCTGTCTTCACTGTATACCCTGTGCTGATATCAGAGAACCATGGCAAAGATGAAGCCCTTATAACCCTGCTATTAGTACTGCCATAGAGATTTATGTGCTGTAAAATATTCTGCTACTCCCTATGGTCTTTCACTGATACTTGTCTGATCTTAATAAAGTTGCCATCAGGCCATGTTGTACTTGTGTGTTTTCCATCATAGGAATGCAGGCAGGATTGCCTGTCTTTCACTACAACCTATCTTTGACTCCAAGTTGGATTCCAAGATCCCCGCCTTAGCTCATGATATGGATGCTTTGGTTTAAACATCACAGCAAGACATAGAGCTTATACCACTGCTGGTCTGTCCTTAAACAGACATAAAATGAATGAACAAAGGAACCAGGTTTGAATCTACTTTGCAAGACAACACTCTATCATGGTTTTTTGCTTTGACTTTCAACCTCTTAACTCTGTCTTTCTCAGGTTCTAGCTTAAGAAAGGCCTGCTGGTGCATGTCAACTGCATACACAATTCCCTGGCCATACCTAACAAGTGCCTATTATCAGCACATACTGTATTTTGTGGGGGAATTTTGTGGAGGATCTGGATGCCATGAATGTGATACTTGGGGTGCATAAGATTTGATGAGGTTTTCTTTGACTGTAAGGATTTTAATAAATCAATAAGAAAGAAAAATATTACTAAATATAGAAAATGTCTCTATCTCTCTTGTGCATTTTATTTTCCTTTGAATGACATCGTATAGAATTTGAACAGATTAGGCAAAACTTTTGCTTTTAAATATGAAAAAAATCCCTTGAATTCTTTCTCACAACTTTTCTCCAAAATCAATAAATATGTCCAGAGAGGACTAGGATGCCAATGGGACAATCTCCAGAGTAGTATATTGGGAACTGAGTACTGACTGCTTTTATAGCACTTCAATCTAGATAAAACTTTTTCTCCCTAGTTTTACTGTTCTATAGATAATTTGTGTACAATCGCAAACATTCCATAGCTAAAATCTGCTAGTCTCCACAATGTTTGTCTTCCATTCTTCTTTAAGATGTGAGTAGAATCCAACTAAGGATTATTGTTGGTTCAAATTAGTACCCGAGGTGCTCAATGTTTCCAGCTATGAAATGGTCATACTTGACATTGACTCTAACCTGGAAGATTTCTAGTTAAAAATAAGACCATTTCTACATGCATGTCATAGTCTTCTCTTTGCCAGGAAGTCCTCAAGACTGTGCAGCCTGAGGCCTTGATCTGCTGGATGTTTCCTCTCTGAGCAAGACCTCACTGTCACTGCAGCAAAGGGGCATGGGAAGGAGATATGATACTAAGCACAGGTGCGTGACTGAGGATCAGGGTAAACTCAACAGTTAATATGGGCCCTTAAACACTAACTTCTTCCAAGGGTGACCAGTGCCACCTGGTCAATGTGGATTAATATCATCAAGGAGATGGCTCTGCCACCTGCATTGTACCTGCCACTAGGCACCTGACAGCTTGTGCTACCTTGCACCATGGAGCCTTCCGCCCCACAGCTTAGCACTCTGATCTTCTCAAAGTCCACATTCCTTCACAAGGAGTCACACTTTGAATTAGCATTTGTTGACACTAAAAGGAGATTTTGATTTGGAAGGAGAAAGGAGCCTGAGGATTGTAGAGTTGAGGGGCAGGCACTCAAGGAAGCATTTATCTGTGTTCTCACAAAAACCTCAACTTTCTAGCCACGGAGGTGGGCTGGTGACTTAAGGGGACCCAACTAAAATCTTTGCCTGGGACTAATATTTGGGGGAAAGGTAAGTCACAGATCTGCCATGGGTCTCTACAGATCCACTCTTCCTTTCTCCTTCATGCTTTCTGCTCAGGAAAACTGACCTCTCTGGACAATATCACAGGCTCCCTAATTCTGGCTTCTAGTGGGATTCTGCCAATGGAATACTAGGTGGAATATTGGAGGGCAGGAGGAAAGGAAGATCAGGGATTTTCTTCACTGATTTCCTTCTTTTAAGGTTGCCTCAAGATGGTTGGCCTCTGAACAGAGGTCACTGTTCCTTTCAAAGGAACTTTCTCACAGCTAACTCCTTCCAAGTCTCACAAACTACTCTCCCACCCCACATGTCACCTTAGGAAGGGAGGGATAATGACCTATAGTTAGCAGCCATGAGTTAATGTCCTTTCCTTATGTAGGGTCACAACTATTCCAGTCGGTATAGGCCTGCAGGATCACCTGGGAAAAGGGGACTTTCAGTGCTGAAACAGAGACAGACATGGGCAAACCAGGATGGTGAAGTTACCTGTATCCTGCATACTCCTTTGCAAACAGCTCCTTAATCAAAGATTTCTTAGTTTTCCTACTGGAAATGAGGCATTCATTTTCTTCTTGGGAACTCAAGTAATTCATTCTTGTTTTCTGTTCTGCCAGAGTTGATAACACAGAGCCACCTGTTTCTGAAGAGAAGGTACATCTGCACTGGAAGGAAAAAATAAATAAAAATAAAAATATGATTTTCTGAAAATATTATTTTATGAAATGAATACATTAGGGAGTAATTATTAACTTATTAACCTTATAAAAATAAACTTGGTTTTATAAAAGGAAATCCTTAAACCAAACCTAGTGTTCTTAAAAGATGTCGACCAACAGAAATTTGACGTAAGTGAAACTCTTTGGGGAAATGAAGGCCTATAACAGTCAATTAGTGTATCACATATGATCAAACCCAAGAAACCATTGATTTTAAGATTCGTCATAAATTTTTGTGCCACTTAGAAAAATATATTGCCAATTAAGCTTGGCACAATGTTTTCTTAAACATTGACTGAAAGATGTGTTCAAACTTTAGCTAAAGTTGTCTTATAATCAATGAAATTCAATATTTTATAATAAATTGACTTATCTGTCAATATTTTTTAAAAAAGAAAAAAAGAGAGGGGCCAGGAGCAGCAGAGATGAAAGATGGAAATAACAAAAGTCATGTTTGCCAGGGTCTCTGGCTCTTGTGCTTCAGCATTCTTACAAGGCACACATCCCCTGCCCAGCTGTACCCACCCCAAATTTCTGAATTCTGCAGAAAGGTCTACTGGCCACTCCACCAGGCCACATTTACCTGAGGCATATGTGAGGTTCCTGTGGCTAGGACAGGAAAAGGGATCCAAAGTAAAGTCTCTCAAAGCCCCTCTCCCCACCTGAGTCAGGATATCCTTCGTTAAATTTGATGACATTTTAAAAATGTTTTTGAATAGCTATTCATTGAACACAACATGCCTATTATTAGGTTTAAAACTTAACAAAGGTGTTCTAAGTCTTCCTTATACTCCTATGAGAGGGGAGCAGTATCTCCCTTGTTTAAAGAAGGAAACCAAAGCCAGATATTTTGACTCACCTGTGTTGAAGTCATAACTCTCATAGGAGGCAGAGCCAAGATTTGAACCCATGCCATTGAACATCACACCTCCCTGTCTGCCTATGGTTGTCTCCAGGCCAACCCTAGTTGGAGCTGGTCATCACTTTCATATCTGCAGGAATAGAAAAGCCTTCAGGAACTTGCAGGGCACAGATAGTGATATCTGCGGTCCTGATTCACCCCAATCTCCTTTCCTAGGTCTTGGCCAGCATGCCCAGAAGATAGTTCATGCTTTTAATTTTGTAATTCAAAGCTCTGGCAACAATATACTCCAACATATAGCATGTTCATGCTTCTCACTTCTAGGTGTTTACACACTCTAACAAGGCCATGACCCACCCATGTCTGTTACTAACACGTGTCCTTAAGTTTACAAAGATTCCTCGAGGTAAAGCTATCCTTGTGATGCCAAAAGCCTGCACCACAGACCCTGCCCCATCCTCTTCTGTCCCCCAGGGGACATTGACTTTGTCTCTGCTCCATCTTTGTTGAAACAAAGTGGAAGCTCTTGCCAAATATGATCCAAAACAGAGTCTAAGTCTACTCAGGCCTATAGATTTTCTTTTCTGTTCCTTGGTTTTTTCTTTTTTCAAAATATGAATAAGATCAATGCCTACCTATCAAGGCTGTCTGATGGATTAAATAGAAACATGTATGCAGAAATTCCTCACATATAATGCATTGTTGTTCCTAACTAATGGATGGTGTTGATTAATTAATGAATGAGATGGTACCTAAAGATGATGCCTAAGCAATAAAAAGAATAATCCTGGGGGAGATGACTTCATACAGAATTCACTGATTAATTGGATAGAAAAAAAGTTCCAAAAATAAATACAGTCACGCACCCCTTAATGAAAGAAATGAGCTCTGAGAAATGTGTCACTAAACTTCATTACTGTGGGGACATGAAAAACTGTACTTAAATAAACTAAGATAGCTACTACATCACTAGATGATATGACATTATGGGACCACTGTCACAAATGTGGTCCATTGTTGACCAAAGCACCATTATGCAGAACAAGACCACAGTTGATAAGAGTAGCTATGGGAGTCAGAATATAAACTGCCAGGGTTTGTCCTCAAAATTAGACCAGTAGCTTTCCTGGTGCTGGATGGACAAGAGCACAGAGTATATGTTTGTGAAGACTCCTCTTCCTCACATGGACAGAGCCACTGGAATATGCCCACATTGACCGGAAACTCCTTAAAGCTCTGGAAGAAAATGGTATCTGGAAATGTTACTTTTGTGCTATATAACTGAATGCTGTATAACAGATTGGGTAATTTATAATGAGCACAAATGTGTTGATTCACAGTTTGGAAGGCTGAGAAGCCCAAAGAACCAGCATCTTGTAAGGGTTTTCTTGCTGCATCATTACATGGCAGAAGGTGAACAGACAAGAGAACAAGAGGGAACCAAACTCTCCCTTTTGCAATGGCATCAATCTCTACATCATCCCTAATAATTTCTCAAAGTTCTCACATTTCATTATTTTTTGCAATAGCAATTTCATTTCACATGAGTTTTGGAGGGGACAAATATTCAGGCCATGGCAGGAGGCAACAGAGGTAACTAACATGAAATATAGGAATTCCCTGATCAGCTAGACCAAGCACCAGCTGGCATCAAACAGCTGAAGAGAAAGCAGTAAGGCAGTCATTCACCAGCTGTTCTTGGTTGGCTTTGTATTTTGTAGCATTTTTTTTTTCATTTTTTTGTTTCAAGATTGGGGCTGGGATTGTGGCTCAGTGGCAGAACGCTAGCCTCGCATGTATAAGGCACTGGGTTCGATCCTCAGCACCACATAAAAATAAATAAATAAAATAAAGATAAAAAAGATATAAACATTAATCATAGTATATTCACAGAGGAGAATTAAGAGAGGTTTGATATTTGGCAATTAGTTGTTTATTATAAACTATGGTTCCAATAGCAAAATAGTGGGGTTTGTGTGTGTAATATATATGTATATTATATATAGTATGTAAATATTACATAAATATATTCCTCTGTCTATACAGTCAAGTTAAAAGAAAAAATTATATTGAACTACATGTGGGGTTAGATTATGAGAAATTTGTATGGAAATTTAGAGTAAAAGATATATTGAGGAAGTTGTTTCTCTTGCACCTTTGATCTAAGAGGCATCAAAACTGAGCATACTGCTGGGTACAGTGGCGCATGCCTGTAATCCCAGCAGCTTGGGAGGCTGAGGCAGGAGGATTGCAAGTTTGAAGCCAGTTTCAGCAACCCAGGGAGACCCCTCTCTCTAAATAAAATATAAAAGGGGGGCTGAGGATGTGGCTCAGTGGCTAAGTGCCCCTGGATTCAATCTCTGGTACCAAAAAAAAAAACCAAATTGAGAATGCTTATTTATGAATCATGTTGATGATATAGGTGATTCAGTTTACACATGAATACCCACGGGACTACTGTACCCGCCACAAAATATGTGCTCAATTAATATTCATAGAATAATTGCAGAGTAAGCAAATGGATGAATGAATTTGAGATAGAGAGAAATGTCAACCACTGACTCTAGAATTAGAATTCAGAGGTACAAAATAGGCACCAGGCTTTTCTTTCAATAAATGGGTCCTTAGTGTGGCTTAAGAGGAAAGTCTCCAATTCTTTGGCCAAAGGATGGTGAACGTACATGAAAGGAGCAATCTGGAGTCATCATAGCCCCAAATTAGGAAATCCAAGTAAAATCAGAGGGTTGCAGAGCAAAAGTGTCTACATCTTTAATGCACTCAATTTAAAAGAGGGAGAGAGAGAAGAAAGGATGGAAGGACGAAGAGAAGGAAAGAAGGGAGTGGTGGCAAGAAAAAGAAAGGAACGAAGGGAGAATTGACATGTAAAAAATGCACTTCCACAAAAACCTGCCTGCACAGCCCTGGAATGTTGAATGTGGTTTTAAGCAAGTCATTTTATGTCCCCGTGACACAAATTGGCCATCTGCAAAATACAATAAAATCATCTACTCCAAATCCTTACACAATCCCCTAAATATTGAGAACCACAGGCAGTAGCTCTGAAGAAAATATTCACTGGGAAATTTTTTTTAAAAAACTGTTACTAGGCTACAATTGTCTCATGTGGAAATAAGGAGCTTCCTGATCAAAGACGTAGTCCAGATATAGTCATGGGTAGTCTGAGTTCACCTCTCTGCAGAGAAATACTTTAATGAAATAAATATAAACCATTACAACCTTTTCATCAAATCAGAGACTCCATTCATCAACCCTCTATGAGCCAAATGCCATTTATTGACACAGTGTAAAGTCGAATGCAGATCATTGAAAGCGTGTGACTGAGTAGCAGAAGGCTTGGGTGCCAATCCCTATTCCACAGTTAGAAATTCTAAGACGTTGGTCAAGTTCCTTAATCCTAACTTCCAGTTAGTTTTATAAGTCCAGTGTCTGACACACAGTAGGTCTATGTAGTAGAAGAAGTTAATGAAAGCCATTTTGAAGACCCAATAAGGTAACAGATGGTCATATTTTCTATGCCACTTAAGCACCATGTAGATGGATAATTACTACTAGTATGGATCATAGATATTGCATAACTCAATTTGAATCCTTGAAGATAGGGCCGTTTGGGCAGAGATTGGATTGCTGACTTGGGATGCAAGTTACTTTTCCCTTTATGTAGAAATACCCTGTTAGGTGCTCCAGCAACTGGAGAGGTTTCTGGAGTCCTTTCACTGAATATGTGATATGTAGTTATCAATGCGACAGTCATGTTAGTACAACTTCTTGCACTACTTAAATACACTAAAAAATGAAATCTTTCTTCTTATTGCCTGCTTATTTTTTATTTTTTTTCCCCAACCAACTCCTCTGAGCCAAAAGGAAGGCAAGAATTTTCCACCTTGCTGCTTAATTGGCCGTCTGACATTTGGCCCTTGAGCCTCTCAGAAGTTTGGCCACAATGACTAGCCTTATTCAAGCCAAGCAGCATTAGCGCTTTGTTAACACTAGGCAGCGGCACAAGCAAAAAGTCTCTTTGTGGTTACAATGTGACTTCATGTAGCTGACATCCGAGCAAAGAAAACACCAAAGAAGGTCTGGACAATTTATGAGCAAACAGGAAACAGAAAGAGAGCTATGGCAGGGTTCCGTTTGAGAGGAGACTGGTGAGTTGCTGTGAATGCCTCCCTGACAGACTTTGCAGGGGACCGCAAGGATGCAGACAAGATTCAGTATGGGTAGAGTAGGCCTGGGAGGAGGCATGTGCTGTTGATTGACAGGGGAAGCAACTATGCAAACTAATGGGAGTGTCTTTCAACACCTTCACCACAGTCTCCCAGTTCAACTTCCCACAGCTTTCTCTAAAGTCTTATCAAAAATCTAACAAAACAAAATAACAACAACAAAAAGCCATGTCAAGGTTTTGTTGAAAATCATTGCATGTGCACCACTTTGGGAGGATTTTCTTTGGGCAAATAACTGCCCTCCATGCCTCACTCATTGTTACTCCCTAGAGTCTGAATATCTGAGGTCCACATTTCTCATCAACAAACCAGAAAGGAGAGGGACCAAGTATTTCCTGTTGTTTGGAAATTCATGTACACTTGACTGGATAATACTGATAATTTGTGTTTGATACAGAGAGGACCCAGATAGTTAGGGGAAGCAGTTTAGTACATCCATATTTCTCCACTGAATTTGCTAGAACCCCACTGGGGTTGGAGCAGCCTGTTCATCGGGCTCTTGCACTGTACATCCTCTCTAGTGAAAACTTCTCTTTCCATGTTTGACTCTACCAGCTCAGAATAGAGCCTTAGGACTTGCTACTTCTTTGCTTCATTTTTTTATTCTCTTTGTGCTTAAAAAAAAAAAATCCAGAAAACCATACTTTCTAAGGATTCCCAGGAAAATGAGAAAGAGTGCATCTTCCATTATGTGCCACTCTTGTGCTCATGGCTTCTTAATTACTCAACGGAGGGACAGAATTTTCATTCTGTTTCCCTCTTCCCTCTTTAATAAGCCTCGCAAATCCACCACTTACCCTAAGGTCACCTTGCTACAATTGGCATTTGTGGATGGATAATTCTTGCTGTGGAGGGCTGTCCTGTGCAGGGTAGGATGCTTAGCAGCATCCTTGACCTCCACCCCAATGTGCTAGAGCACCTCCTTCTGCAGCTGTGACAACTGAAAATGTCTCCAGACTTGCTAAATTATTCCCTTGAGAACACTATTATCCCAGCTTAATAACTGCTATACTGAAAGGGACTTTACTAGTGGTCCCTTCTCAGGTAATTGGCAGTAAGCTATTGAGACTATCTTACAATGATAGAATTTCAAACATTCACCAAATTAATGACCTTCTTGGGGATTCTAAAGTCACTTAATGAAGGCAGCCCTTCCTGAGGTAGCAATGCATTCATTAGCTGATTTATCAGAATTATATAATTGGAATCTATAATAAGCCAATCACAAGCATTTGGCCCAAATCGGTAGCAGTTTCAGGTGTAAAACCTCTTATTCATGGGACTACTGGGCCAGCGTACTCCCTTAAGATTCCAGAATGACTCTCTGCTAGGCAGAAGGGATACTCTCTGTTTCTCCAATGATGAATTTTCAAGCTCAAAATACACAGCAGTAAAACCCAGCAACTTAAAGCCGGTTTCTGTGTGCATGGACTCACACAATTTACAGTCCTAACCAGAGGTGATGTCATCAACCCAGGCACATATTCCGCACCTCGTTTCCCGTGGTAGGATTTACACTTTCCTGGAGAATGTTGAGTTGGCAAAGAGTGCCGAAAGTGAGCACCGAAGACCTAGGGCAGGCACAAACTATTCTTTAAGAGTAAAGCCTTATTCCTGTGTGGTTTGTGATCAGCCAAAATGTGAATGCTTCAGCACATTTTGTACAGTGCAAAATCATTTAACATGGTATGAGTGAAGGTTACTTTAAATAGAAAGAGAGAAAATTACTATTGCAGCAAGAAAGCTGGCTAATGAGTGTTAGCTTGTGGCAGAGTCCTTTTGGGGATCTGGCAAACTCAGGTAACTGACTGAAATTCAGTATTAGGTCTACTCACTGGCTTCAATGATCCAATCGTAGCAAACAGGAGACAAGAGCATGGACCTCTGAGTCCAGGACCTCAAGGAGTCAAGATAAAAATTTCCTCTTCTATTCATTCTACTTGAAAAATTATCTCCTAGGGAAAATGCAAACTGACTTTATCCCAAAGTTTTCAGGAAAATTAAATTTGCACATTCAGCCAAATATTTATATTATTTACTTTATAAAACATTTATAATACATTTTTAGACTTCCCAAATTCTCAAGTCTATTAAATTGGTATAGCAAGTTTCCCAGTACTCATATTGATCACACTGATTCTGATGAAATTAAAAATGTGAAATGATATGTCCTAAATTTTTAGTGGTGAAGTCCCAACATGGATTTAGTTTTTAAAACTTGACCTCAAGAATACATACCACTATTAATATCTGTAAAGACTTTGGTTTTTCTTTACTTTGAGAACAGCTCTGAGAATCACAAAGTGAAGCTTTAAGCACTTGACAAAATCCAAAGGCACTTCATTCTTCTGGCAATGTGATCTTCCTGTTCAAAAAAAATTAACTCATGATGTGATTTTTGCAAATCTATGGTTTTGGGATTAGTGCCTATGCAACTGAGTTGGAGCAGCACATTCTTTCTTGGCCATGTGAACTGCATATAAATCATACAGAGTGAAGTTTATGTAAAAGTACGAAGCTAAAGCACAACACTCCCCACCAAGAAGGAGAGAAGTACATCATGGAAGATGTAACATCATCTGCTGTTGCTGCAATCTGTAAAAAGTGCTCTATGTCTGAAAAGGAGTAGGCAGCCACTAGCTCAAGTCCACAAGGCATGGATATTAGACTGTCCCACATGGGCTGGGCACATGGCACTCCACTTACAGTCTTTTCCCTCTTCTCTCAGAACCCTAACAAATACAAATAAATACAAATAAGAAGACTTCTCAAATTTTAAATAAATTATTTGTTTCCTTTTCCTTTTAAAATATAATAACTAGAGTTATGGACACTTAACTGGTTTGTGGATGTGGTAGTCCAATTTTGAATTTTATCATGAAAGACTCACTGAATAAGAGCCTTCCTTAAACTTAAATGTACTCCTGTTGCCCAAATGCATTTTCCACTCTTGTCCACTGCTATGCAATTAACATGGTTTCCCATCAAAAATGCCCTTCTATCCTCAACTTCTTGAGGAATGTATGCCCAGAAAGAAATCAACCATCAATTCCTCCAATAGGTGCCCATCTCCAGCCCCCCAGGCACTGATACTATTCATTTCTCCCGTTTCCCACCACATTGTGCCTATCTCTGTTACAATGCTTACCTATTGCCCTGGGATGATCTGCATGCAACCTGCTTCCTCCTTTGATCTGTTATCTCTTCCAAGGCAGCACTGTGCCTTTCTCTATCTCTGTCTTCAGGGTCAAGAACATCATGATATTCTATATATTTCTGATCAAAAGACCAACAAATTAGTGACAAGCTTAATGGGCATAAGAATGGCACTGACTATTTTGTGTCTGAAGTTAACAAGAATTCTTGGACCGTCCATAGAATTTTCCACCTGTTGTATCAGAGGACAAGGAAGAACATTTGGTTTTCCATGTCTCATGGCATGGTAAGGATTTTCTTACTCAAACAGGTAAGAAATGTGCTTTGAGCAGGACTGTTTCTACTGCCATAATTTTAGTGCCACTCTTTCACTTTTTAAGTTTTTAAAAGCTTATTTTCAGTAACTTTGCAGGACAACTTTGAATCAACTACCACATTTCAGAGAAATTATTACTTACTGGAGAAATAAGGCAAGTACCCTCAGAAGGTCCCCACGTGACTCAAAGCAATACCAAGGTGTGTGCTGCACATTGGACTTCTGAATTCAAGCAACTTTGGAAAATGACCCTTGGAACTCACTATTAACTTGAGTGATGGGCATTGTGGAAATGGTGCTTGGTAAATTACAGTGTCTTTTTTAGTGAGCTTGGGAAGATAGTTTTGTATCCCCCAGGCTTTGGATTTGTTTTTTTTTTTCTTGAGGACAGAGTACAGGACAAACAAGTAGCTTTTCTTCTGCCATTAGCTCCTGGGAGATTTAGAACCAAATAAGTGGTCCATGTTTAGCAAAGTTTTCAGACTTATTGACACTTTTGTGCTGATTTAATTCTTCCCCAAATTTATCTTTCTTTCTTTGTACCTCTTCTTGCTCCTTGGCCTAAGAAGATGTTATCTTACTATTTCATGGTATCTTTATAAACTGTCATATATTTTTGTTATAACATAGGAAAATAGAACATATTAAACCTTACATAAAAGCAGATGTATTCAAAATATTTAATAACTACTGTGGCATAGTCATTGACCTTCAGAAAAGAGAAATTCATTAACAACAAAAAGGGAGAACACCATTCTTGCTCAGAAATGAATATGTAACAGTCTGGGTTAGAAGACAGCACACTTGACTTGGACTCAGAAGATTAGGAAAAGCAGCACCACACAGAACAAAATGTGCTTAACTGAGAGTCACCAAGTTTCTCATCGGAAGGCTTAACTCTGCATCTTACTCACTTTCTCAGTCTTATTTTCTCATATACGAAAAATAAAATACTTGCTAACCTCACAAGGCTGGTAGTGAAGATTTATGAGATTTCTGGGGAAAAAAATGGTACACAGTATATTACAGTCCTGATGTAGAATGCCACACCCTAATGATAATTTGGGCTTTTTTTTTTTTTGGTGAGTCACACTATTTCTTGTGGTTATTTTTATAACAGGGAAACATGATCACACACTTTAAATGGCTTTACCTTAGTCTCTTTGGATGATCTTGCAGATTGCTACTGAAATTGGTGAATTCCTCCTCCAGGGAGCAGAGTGGATACAAAGAACTGCCAAGAGCTACCACCCTGGGCACAGAAGGCTACTCAGTACAGCAGCCTTGGGATTGGGCCACATAGCCACAGGAGCAGCCAGAAAGGAAGAATGGGTGGGGTGAGACCCAAATTCAAGCCAGGCATTTCGAGTTCAGCTCTTAGCTAGCTAGTGAAGTCATTTTCCATATATTCTCTGTTTCCACGAGGTTCAACGTTTCTTAAAAGTTGAACACACAAAATCTGAACCATCTGATGAGCCATCCAGACCAGAGCAACAGCACCTGCCATCATCACACTGTCATCTGGATCTGAAACTATCCTGAGTCCAAGACTGAAGCCTCAGTCTGAAGTAACACTGTGCCCACTATATCCATGAGCTCCTTGTCCTCAGAGAAGGACCTGAGTGTTCAGAAACTTGCATTAGCCCCCAAGTGCTGGCATGTCGCTACTGTATGGTTCGGGGCCTCAGTTTCCTTCTGTACTGTGTGGGAATAAGAAGAGGCCCTACCTCAGAGTGGTAGCAGAGATTTACTGAAATCTTTCATGTGAAGAATTTAGAGCAGGTACTGCCCAGAGAAGCATTCTGAATGTGCCTAGTTTTTCTCCACGCCCATACACAGAAGCCCTTCTATGAGAATAATGTGGTTTTAACTCTTTCACATTGCAAGGCTGCTACTGAATGATCAAATCAAAGTGATTAGCATATCCATCACATCACGTATTTATCATTCCTATGTAGTGAGAACATTTATAATCCTATCTTTTAGCTATTTGGGAGTATCTAATACATTATTATTAACTACAGCCACCTTGCTGAGCATCAGATCCCCAGAACTTAATCCTCCTATCTAAATGTAACTTAAGGGCTGGGGCTGTATCTCAGTGGTAGAGCGCTTGCCTAGCATGCACGAGGCACTGGGTTCGATCCTCAGCACCACATATAAATAATAAATGAATAAAATAAAGATCCATCAACAACTAAAAAAAAATTTAAACGTAACTTGGTGTCCACTGATGGTCTGCCATTCCCCTCACCCCTAACCTGTGGTAGCCATCAGTCTACTTACTATTTCTACAAATTTGACTTTTTTCAATTTCACATGTGAGATCAAGCAGCATTGTTCCTGGCTCATTTCTGGCTCATTGTACCTGGCTCATTTCATTTCACACGCAGTCCACTACACTCAGCCATGATCCTTATTGTTGAAGATCATTCTCTTGGATGCCTAGACCACACTTTGTGGTCCATCCAGTCTGTGGTGCTTTGTTACAGCATTTCAAGCTGAGACAAGGTCTTCCTTTAATTATCTGTACTGTGACTACATGACGTGGATGTTAGTCTCAAACGAACTTTAAGGAATTGAAGGAGAAGTGGGGATACTCTGAGGGCCATGCGAGGAGGACGGAGGGATAAGGAGCAAGGGAAGGGCCATGGCTAGAGAAGATGAAGTCAGTATGAGTCTGCCCAGGACACATGGCTCAAGAAGCTGGCTGAGGCCAGGCATGGTAGTACACACCTGTAATCCTAGCAGCTCAGGAGGCTGAGGCAGGAGGATCGCAAGTTCAAAGCTAGCCTCAGCAATATAGCAAGACTCCATCTCTAAGTAAAATATAAAAATGGCTAGGGATGTGGTTCAGTGGTTAAGTGCCCTTGGGTTCAATCCCTGGTACAAAATAAAAAAAGAATAAGAAGAAAAAGAAGCAGCAGCAGCAGCTAGCTGGGCTCAGTGGGAAAAGGATCTAAAAACAAGCATGCTCTGAAAGAAAGAGCCCATCTTGGAGACAAACAGATGTGTGAATCCCATCTCTCCACTTAGTAGCTATAAAATTATGTGCAAATACTCAATGTCTCTTGTCTTTAGTTTTCTCCTTTGTACAACGAAGAAAGCTTTCCAGTGGTTTTGATGATGCTTAAATAACATATAGTATCAAATAACCAATAATAGTTATGTGCTTGGTAAATGTAATTCATTAGTCCTCTCCTAGTTAGGTACAAAGCAACCCCTGTGTTTGCATAAATTTCTGATCCATATGGCCAGGTAGATGTCAGAAAATCCATGGAAAATCCAGGTTTGTTCATAAATCTGGTCAGATTCGAATTAGGAGAGTAGGAACATGAAGAAGGCATTATACTCTAGGCAGGGCCTGGGATGGGTTTGGGTCTACACAACAGGAGGCCAGTCTTTCCCATGAATGCCCTTTCTGAAGCCAGGATCCAGGGGAGACTTGGATGAATTCTTTCCAGGATAAATCTAAATTCTCCTTGCAAATGGAGTATCTGGAAGAACTGGCCTTGGCAGGCCCAGGCCCAAGGCATATTGGAATGAGGGGCAACAGTGACCCACCCACAACTCCAGCTCCTACCAAATGGCAGCCAGAAGCTAGTACCAGTGCTCTTCCAGAGTCTGAGCTACCACCATGGGCAGGCACGTGGGGTGGGAGGTGTGGGTGGGTTCAGCTTCCTTCAAACATGCAACTTCAAAGTCTCTGAGGATGTTGTTTGGCATGGAAGTGAGTCAGGGGCAACTGCAACTGTGCTGGAATTTCCAATTATAAAAGGTCCCATTCAGAGCTGCATGCCCTATTGCATAATAAGGGAACAAGGAGACATTTGATGGTATTAAAAGGCCCTGAGCACAAAACAAAGGTGCACAACAACTTTCTCTGCTTTGTCTCCCAAGCTTTGAGACCTGTCTTGTGTGATGCTAGGTTATAAAAACAAGCAACAGCTCATCCTACTCTGCCTTGGCAGAAGACTCACTTCTAGCACAGTTCTGGAGGCACTGCACTCTGGTCTGGGTTTCCCCAAAGGCTGAAGCACACTTTTGATATAGACATTGCCGGATCTGGACCAAAGACTCAGCTGTCCATTGCAGAAATATGAAGTCTCTGAGACACTTCTCCCTCCCTTGGTGGATCTGAATGCATTCCCTCCATTATTAAGTCCTGAATGATACTTTACCACCACACCAACTGCATCCTCATTGCCACTGTCAGTTCACTCTTGGATTGTAAAGGAGTAAAAGAGACAGAATTACTGAGACTATGGAAAATTTTCACAACTGTCTCAAATCACCATGTCATCCTGAACATTACTATTAACAGACTATCCCATCTAGCTAAACAAGCAGGAGCACTTTATATGTACAGCTCATGATTTATTCCTCAGGACAAACTTACCTGGATGATGGGGCAGAAACTCAGAGAAACTGTCTAAGTTCCAATACCAGGAAGTGGCAGAGCTGTGAATTTTCTTCTACCTGACACCATCTTGCTCTTCTGCTCAGTCTCTCCCATAGAGTGTCTTCCTGTGTGATAATCTTTCCATGAGAGGCCTCTTCCCCCAGTGATCATGTGCAACATGGAACCATGGTAAACAGTACTGATTCCCCTAGATTAACCCCAAAATGACAGAGCGCAGAGTGTTTGAGGAAGTGATTTCAATAATAACTCAGTATTTATACTAAATATATACCTATTGATCAGTATCAGAATATCGATGTCTCCAGGCACCAGTGGCTCAATCTCCCATTTCTGATTTAGATATTTCATGTACAACTATAGAAAGTGTATATTTTTGTAAGTATAGTTGTGAGCAGTACAACAAACATTTTTGAAGTATAGAAAACTTAAGTTTCAGGAGTAGTCTCCCCAAGCAAAGAAAAGGTACCACTTACATGCCAACTCACAACCGGGTGCATGAAGGTGCCAAGAAAACTTCACAATGGAAATCTGTGTTTCTGCCACACATGTGTAGTCTCAAGTTTAGTGAGCAACGTGAAATTTTAAAGCATCTCTGTCTACAGGACTGATGCCAGCTCCTCTCTCCTGCACATCCTCTCAGGGGATTAGTCATCAGGCCCCAGGTAACCACAATGTGACCACTATGTGAGGCGCCTTCTTCCCTGAAACAATGAAGTTCTGTCCGATTGTCTCTGGGAAGCATTTACAGCTCGAGGACATGGCTCTATTTTATTGAAGATACACAGTGTTGGCTTCTTGGGACATGGCTAGAAGGAGTGTTGAGCTAGGTTGGGCAATCACAGACGGTTCCAGTGGAACTCAGACATTCTTCCTATGGGGCACCTGGCAGGGACACTTTCTGAAAGTGAGGGACACAATAGTGAGTCTGCTGACCAATTAATCTGAGGAAGCCCAAATGTCACCTTCTCAGGTACTCAAGGGGTCCTCCCACACAAGTGTACATGAGTGGAAGGAGCCTCAGTCCTCTGTCTCAGTAACTGATGAAATGAAATAGTTCCTATTCATCTAGCCGGGGAGAACTATGGAATGCAGTAGCTCTGCCCCAGGGGCCACTGTGGAGTGTACACCGCAGGGCTGTCATTTCCAGAAGAATGTGGCAACCTCCCTGGCAGTACGCCTGCCCTCCCCTCAACCCCCATATCAAAATGCAACACCAAGAGTTCTTAAAATAATAAATGGCTGGTTGTGGGATCGCTACCCAAATCCCCAAATTCCAATACAATTCTACTTGACTCAACAGGTTTTAGACCACAGCACAGGAAACTCCAAGTCCAAAGACCTCTCTCCCTGACCCACCATGCCCAGGCCCCCTTTAGAGTATTGTTCCAAAGCTTCGTGTCTTCTTCTTGTGTCCCTCACTTTCAGAGAGTCAGCTAGGAAGCAGGCAAATGCAGAGGAATTCAAAGATGTGGAGTTGAGTTGTGGAGTTGAGATGAGATGTTGAGTTGAAATCTCACCTCCACATCTGGAATGTGCAAATGCAGAGATCACCCGTGTCTCCTATGGAAACAGCTTCCCTTGCCAGATCTCACCTGCTTAGGAGGTGATTGATCAGCCTCCCTCTCCTACCTTGCTGCAAGCAGAGCAAGCACGGGGGAAATAAGAAGAACAGCAGGAATCTGGAGTAAGTGCAAAACAGACTCCTCTAGCAACCCTGTCTTGCACTTCTAGAATGACATTAGTTAAGATAGCATCTGACAAACTTATCTACAGCCTAGAGAAGATTGAATTAACTTTTGGGGGCCTTGGTTTTCCCACCTATAATATGGAAATACTAATAAATTTGTCCTAGGTGTCAGGTCCATAATAAATAACCAAAAAATGATAATTATTTAATTGATTAGTGATCAAATGAGTACTCCCTACCTCCAAGTTCCTTTGACGATTAACAGAATGATTTCTGTGACATTTGCTTCATTAATGGTAATGTGCACTATTTGGAAAATATGGCAAAGAAATCTGGCCTACTAAGAAGCCCTGAGGTGGGTGTTAACAAAATGTGGGA
The DNA here is from genome assembly GCA_004024805.1 of Geosciurus inauris. NCBI lineage: Eukaryota > Metazoa > Chordata > Mammalia > Rodentia > Sciuridae > Geosciurus > Geosciurus inauris. The sequence continues at coordinate 93,554 of PVHX01006070.1, forward strand.
TTTAGCAGAATTCAAGGTGCATAGCACTAATTATGTGACAAATGAACAGGTATTCTACAGAGGAAAGTTTTCATGGAAAATATTCCAGAAATTTTGTGATAATCTAGGTTTCCATCCTGTAGGACTTCTCAGGGTATTTTATAAATTTCTGAAAGACATTAAATATATCTTTTTGTAAGTCCACTTGACCATTAAACTCTTTTTCAAAAGGTTCCCAAAAGGTAGCAATATATTAAAAGATACGGTTTGGGAAATAATTATTCTAGACTTACTCATGGAAAGACATAGACCCCATGCCCCCCACTATGAAATAACCACTTTGGTTCTGGGGATTTGTATGCATGCTTCCTTCCCTTTGCTTGCATTTTTGCAAGATTAAAACACTTGCAGTTTACTTTAAACAGTCGGCATGGTGTGTCTTAAGTTAATTTGTCATTCTTATGTAGAATGGAAATAAATATTGATAAAGAAGAAACCCAACTAGATCATTGAGCTCCTTTCCCACCAATATCTAGTATATCTCCCAGTGTTAACCAGTTACCTGTACACAACTTTAACCACTCAGGAGGGACCATGTCACAGAGGTTAAAGTAAAAGGTCTAAATCATGCAAACCGCATTACCACCAGAGCCTCCAGACAGAAGAGTAGCAGTGGATGAGACCTGTTGTGTCCTCAGGGTCTGATACACTCAGGAGCCACCAAAGGTTCATGCAGAATGAGTGGAAGACTCATTCTGACTGCCACACCATCTATGGCACTAATGTCATCCATAAATTTATCCATAAATCAGTTGGATATGAAATGACATCAAAGAGTGTGGCTAGCTCTCATCAGAAATTGAAGAGATTCATCCAGGGAGTAGAGTCTGGTAAGCCAGATCTGGAAAACACAAGGAGACTCCTCATTCTTCATGTATCTTAACAATTCAAGTAGCCTTGGATTCCTGGTACTCAGCACAGGCAGCAAATACCATGACAACCCAATCACACATGCTTCTACCAACACTTCTACAACATCCTGACCTGTGGAGACTTCAAAATGTGGCCACCAGAGCTGAAGCAAAGAGAAGTCAAAAGATTCTCTTCCTTTGCAGCTTAAAAATCCTGTCGTAAAACTCTTTGGGTCTCTAGAATAAAAGACCTTTTTACATCACAATCAAATTTGGTTTTACCTACTCCTCCACCAAATTCATTAAGAGTTCATTATACCCCTATCCAAATCATTATAGTAAATGTGAGAATAAATTGAAAACTTGTAGCACAAAATGAAAGTGAGTTAGCAATTGTTTTCACTGGACAGGAGCCTAATTTCCATTGGTCATGGGGGAGGATTAAGTGAGAGAGGGAAATAGCATGGCATAGTGGGGAAAAATTTAAAAATAAAAAATAAATGCTACACTGTAAGGTCACAGAATAAGCGCTGCTTTCCATGTTCTTGGTTTTTCTTATTCTGTAAAAAGAAAGAAATTGGGTTAGGGCCTTTGAGACTCAGAATTCCCTAACTAGGGGGAGGGAGGAGAAAATATTTCTCCTAACAGTGATCTGGAGATATGTTTTTTGCTCCTGAGTTTGTAAGTCAGAACTCCCCATCAGACTCCTGAGAAGTAGTGTCTCCATCCACACAGGTAGAAGATGCTATCATTCTGGCACTTTCCACCTTTGCTAACAATTCTTATCTTCTGTCATCTGCACAATGACTGTGAAAAATGTTTTCAGTGGGTGTTTTCTGATTCATTTTTGTGATGGTCCCATGATGTCTGCAGAAGTTAAAGTTTAAACTCTGCCTTCCCATTGGCCTTTACAACTCTGTGGATTCTACGAGTACCTGGGCTGGTTCCTAAGGCCCGAGTTTTATAGGAAGGCAGATGATCTGACCAGGGTAGGTAGCTGTATTTGCTAAGGAGAAAACTTGCCTGGTTTTTTAATAGTGTTCTTAAAATGGTGCTCTCATACTGCAGCAATAAATGTGACCCTGCCAATCAATGCCTCCATTTCTAGCTGGTGTTATGAAGATCTCTATCTGGGAATAAACTTCCTCAAAGATAAAGCAACAGGCTCAACTTTGGAGACAATAGCAATATTGTCCAGAGCTTTTTTGGGACACTACTCCCAAAGGCATTTAGGGAACAGTGTATTCTTCTCATTGATCCCCACACAATATAGGTATTGTTCAGTAACTATCCCTGAGCAAAGTCAGAAAAGAGTCAGTATTTGGGGTCCTTGAAAACACTAATGACAGCCTGCAGTCCCCAAGGGGAAAAGAAGAAACTTTTAATGTGACATATTTTATAGTGTGGTGACTGTCACAGGCAAATTTGGGGTGCTTCTCAGCTCAGGCCAGCTTCATACATACCTGGCCTGTATGCAGGTATACATGCAGCCTGTGTGTTTACAAGTACTGACCTGTGACAGTTTGTACAGTTTGTGTTTGTACAGTTTGTACAGTTTGACAGTTTGTGTTTTTCCTTATGAGTATTTGTGAGCAGACACAAGCATGGTGATAAGCATGGGGTTTGTGGGGGACACTAGCTCTGGGTGTAGAGGAGGTGACTATCAGCATCCCATTGTACTGGGATATACATCCCTGCACAGGTGTGGGAGTGCAGACAGATGTATATGTATGCACATCATCTATGTCAAATGTGTGTTTATGGGTGGGGGAATAGTGTTTATAGAAATGCAGGACTGTAGACAGGTCCACGGCATTATCTAGTTTCCTACTTGACTTACTGAAGACAGCCTTGGCCCAACCAAACCTCTGCTGTTCCCAGACTCATCCAGTCACTGCTGAGCTTCCTGAACACCTAGGTCTTACACAAGGTGTAAACTTTTAAAAGGTAAAGAAAGATGAGCTAAGACTGAAATTCCTCAAAAAGGCTACCACATAGTATGTTAAGCCAGCAGTATATACACAGTAAGGACCCTGACAGAGGGGACACTTCATACAGAGGCCGCTCGGATAACTATCACCTTGTTTCAGGAGAACTATAAAATTCGTGGAGAATATCTTCAACATGCCAAGTGAATTCTCTAAAATTTAGTTGATATTATTTTTCATGCACAGTTAGTATAGACTTTGTTGTAGAAGACAGACTACAAATAATACATTTAATAGTAGTATAAGATTGACTTTTGTTATCTCTTCATTAAGAAACTAACAAGAATATTATAAGGTCTAAATAAGCAATTACAAGGATGATTTGGACAAGAATGCTGATGATAATATGATAAGATTGCAGATATATAAGAAGTCCCTAAACATGCTGGATATTGGAATCAGTGATTCATGTAGATTTACATGATGAATTTGGATTGCATTGGTGTACAGAGGGAATGTAGGAACTGGGCTCATTTCCTATAGGATCTTCACTCCCCAAGAGCTTTGCCCTGGCCCCAGAACTCTATTCCTAATTGAGTAAGACTGAAGAGGTTGTACCTTGGAGATTGTCCTTGTAACAGTAAGAGTCATCCTTGTGACTAAGTATCCAACCTGTAGTCCATTCTACCTCCAACCATTCTATTCCCCCAGACTGCTTTTTCAACAAAACCTGTCCCGACACACTAACTCCACTATGTGTTCTGTATGCTTCCATAGAGTGTAGCTTTCAAAGTAAGCACCAATTTTAAGTTGGACCCAGAATCTCCATTAGCCTCACACTAATAACCTTTTATCTTCAAATCTGTGGTCCTTGGCCAGGCATGGTAGTGCATGCCTGTAATCTCACCAGCTCTGGAGCCTGAAGTAAGAAGATCAATAATTCAAAGCCAGCCTCAGCAAATTAGTGAGACCCTAAGAAACTCGGTGATACCCTGTCTCTAAATAAAATATAAATAAGGGCTCTGGATGTGGCTCAATGGTAAAGCATCCCTGGGTTCAATCCTTGGTATAATAGTAATAATAATAATAATAATAATAATAATAATAATAATTGTGATTCCCTATAGTTGTCCACTACTTTTATGATCATGGTTTCATCTGAACAAGCATCCTTTGAAGTAGATAGAGTAAGTCAATCCAAGAGTATTTTAAGGTAAGATCAACCCATATGAAAAAAGTAAAATTAGCATTATTTGCAATGTATGTACATTTTAGAAGACATTTATAGTTTTAAACTATACAATAACCAACCAGTGGTAAACATTGTATCTTCCACATCACAGGAGCACCCAGCCCTTCATGGTGGAGCATGTGGATTCTGGATAAGATCATCATTTTGAACTTCCTAGGCCAGATGGAGAGGAAGGTCAGCAACCTACCAAGGTAAGACTGTAGATTCTACACCAAGATCTAGAGCCAAAGGAGAAACTGCTAAAATTTGAACTCTGATTACAGTAAGCTTTCATTACCTTCATGAAGGAATTTACATTTTGTTAATGTTCCAAATTACTATTTTTATGTCATTTTCCAGTAAAATGAATTCAAAGGAGTTTTGTTAACCATCATTTTTTTTTTTTTTTTGGACTGGAGATTGAACTCAGGGGCACTCGACCACTGAGCCACATCCCCAGCCCTATTTTGTGTTTTATGTAGAGACAGGGTCTCACTGAATTGCTTAGTGCCTCGCCTTTGCTGAAGCTGGCTTTGAACTCACGATTCTCCTGTCTCAGCTTCCCTAAGTGCTGGGATTGCAGGTTTGCGCCACCGCGCCCGGCTAACCATCATTTCTTTTAACAGTCCAAATTTTCCCTGAACTGTCAGGATCATGTGTCTGAATTTGAGTGTGAATACTAATTGACCTAGACTGTTGATCCAGAAAAGAACCTAAGACAGACCCAGAGTGTTCCAGGTAAACCAAGCTGTGCCTAGGAGTTTGGCTACTATATTCTGAATCTCTGAAATGAAGGTGTTTCCAGTCAATTGCAAGTTATACCTGCCTGGTTAGTTTCTAGTTTTTTGAAATTGTAATATGAAAATAAATTAAATCAAATTGGTGCTCATTTCTTTGACTCTTGAGATACTTTTTAAAAAGTATAACACCAGATGAAGAATTGAGAAATATGTGCATAAATGCATATGTTAAGTAACTTGACTTAGTCATTCCAAAACATATACATATTTTCAAACATCATGTTACACATGGTAAAATATACAGTTTTTTACTTGTTTATTTTAAAAAGGTAAATTAATTTTTAAAAAGGTGATACTGAATGATTTCTTAGGAAATGTCACTCACTAAGCATTAACGTATTTCTCTTCCTCCAAGTCACATCTGACTCCATTTCTGCTTTGCAATTCTCTATCTGCCTGTAACAATTTAATTCTGAACTGTTCCGTATCTTGTCCAGCAAAGCCAAAGATCATCCTCAGCTTCAATCTCAAATTACTACAGCAGTTTAGAGCTGAGCTTCTCCTCTGCAATAGAAGCCACTGGATCTTCTTAAGCAAGGAAGAAACATGGAGAAATTGATATTTAACTCCACTTCATTGCTGGGAGTGAAAAGAGAATATTATCTATAGAAAAGACATCTAAATAATAACCATGTCGCAGGAAGAAGGATATGTTAAAAACCTTGGTTAGGGGGCTGGGATTGTGGCGCAGTGGTAGCGTGCTCGCCTAGCATGCGGGAAGCACTGGGTTTGATCCTCAGCACCACATAAAAAAATAAAATAAAATAAAGATATTCTGTCCACCTACAACTAAAAAAAATTAAAAAAAAAACAAACTTTGGTTAGGAGTCAACAGATAAGGAAAAACTAATCTAGAAGTTTCTCTGGTATGGATTCTATTTTACTTGAGGCAGGTTGCAATTTCTCTCTGAACCTCCTCCACTCTTTACTCTGCAAAATAATGCTTTCCTTCTAGGCTTGGCATATTGTGTTGGTCTTATGCTTGTCTGAAAGTGCAGTATATAATAATGATATCTTTGTCTCCCATTTTCTTTAACTGTCCAGTTTCAAAGAGGAGACAAGCAAGTTGATGGAAATTCTGTCACCAACCAGAAGCATTTGAGGTCAAAAGAGACTTTGGTAAGTTTCTCTGTATCTGAGGAGATTTCCTATTAAAGTAGAAGAGAGAACCTGATCACAGTAGGAAGGGAAGTCACTGAGTCCACATTCACAGTTAGAAACATCCACTCTATTCTTACCTCATCCCAATCAATCACGGACACAGGGCAATACACATACAGTTTTTAAAACTTTCACCTCATAAATGATACCCATAACTTCAAAGGATAGACCATACATATTCCTTCGGGGACATTAGAAAATATTAAGACAAATCTTCTCCATATTTCACGAGGTTTTAAATATCCTTGAGGGAGAAGTTCTTGTTTGCCTTGGTGGCGTGCTGCGGCGCTTATTCACAGCTCAGAGATGAGGAAGGATGTCTCCATCTCATCCCGTGATTTACAGCACTCGCTTGAACGTTTCCAAAGGAGATTTTTTTAAAGAAATTTTGCCAGCTTATTTTTTCATCTCCCTCTTGGTAGCAACTGAGATTCTGAATTCAGTGAATATATGTTAGACACTGTTTACTTGAACTTTCTAAAACAAACTGTTCATCTTGGGTGTAACAGAAATGTTCTCTTTTTTATATTACTGTTCCCATGTCTCTATGCAGAGACTCGCCAACACAAACACCTACTTACAGGGCTACACTCCACCACTCTCAGTCTTTGGTGACTCTGCCATTGGATTTCAGTCGATAAATTTGCATTTAGCGCTTAATTTGTTCAGTATGCCTTACTAATTTGGCAATATTTATTTTGGCCCAGAAAGCAGAAGGCAGCTATGTTCTCTTGTTTTGTTTGGTGTGTGTGTGGTTTTTTTCATTTTCATAAAAGGATTTGAGATATGAAAAAGTTACAATGTCATGGACAGGACTGGTTTCCTGTTTATGAGTCACCATAAATATGAAAGGTGCTGGGTGACATTTCTCAGCCGAGAGAGTCCACTCAGCCCTGGGTGGAAAGCAGGCCTCTAGCAGGGTGGTCTTGAGGTGACTTGCTGACCTTGTATAATGTCCAGAGGAATTATTGTTAAAGTACAGTAGCCAGATTCCACATTCACACACACACACACACACACACACACACTACACACAATTTTAATGGTTTATTTCACCATTGCTATTATAGTCAAGTGTTTATTGTAATGTCTTTGTGTTCTCAAAATCCCCCTGTCTTTGGGGATGAAGTAGCAGGAAGTACATTCATGTCTGCTACTTTTTGTTTGTTTGTTGTGTGGATCCTTCCACAAGTTTTCTCCACAGAAACAAATCCTACACAGCACCACACCCAGAAAATCCTTCTGTGGTGCTGCAGCTCCTCAGAGGAATGCCATGGTGCCCGGGACTCTGCGCAGGCCATGAAGTATTAAAGCAATTTCTGAGAAGACAGTACTCACCAGACGTGGCCCTCCAAAGACAAGTGTGCTCAGGGCAGAGCGGCCCCACTGACTTGATTTTATCATTGATTCCTGGGACTTAATAAGCAAGTAGAGGGCCCTGGAGTGGAGGCTGTTGTCACTCAAAGGCCATCAGATACCACCCGTGAGATCTTCCTAATGAAGCGCTTATTCATTCTGACCTCACCATTTGAAAAGCCCAGTTGTTTTGACAACCTAGATATCACAGAATGGTGGAGTCCTAAACTTTCTGCACCCAAGTTTTAAAAAAGAAAATAATCTACTCAAAATCACAGTTACCCAAGAGCTGAGCTGGAATTCAGACTCTGGGATTCAACCTTCATGTTCAGTAGCGTTTCTGTCCTGCCATCTTCCTTCACAGAGCCTTGTCAATAAGCACAGCAAAGGAAGTAGAAAAGTGCCACGGAGAGCTCCCGTCAGCAGCCCCTGCTATCTGTCCCATTCAAATGCTAGGTTCCTGTATTTTACCCAGAAGCACTGAGAAAAAATAAGCTTGTTAAGAGTGATCTGAGCCAAGGACATACATGCTCTCCAGAGGATGGATGCTTTGCTCCACAATGCTGTTGGGATGCACTTCTCATCTTTGAGTAAATGTGCTCCAAGGATAATAGTAGCTAATATTATGAAGGCGATATCATGAGTCCTAAGTCCTGAATGCAGCAGTGACAAAGGTCAACAGCCTACATTCTGAAGCAAGAACAGCTTGAGCCATGGATGTCAGTGTCATGGAAATGATTACTTTTCCTCACTCATGAAATCCTGAACACTCTTTCTAGATCATTGGACTCCTTCCCACTCCCTGCATATGACATGGTTTTGCTTTCAGAAGAGCTCCATATATTTCCAAGCTAGTCTGCCTTCTAAGAATGCCCTCCTCCAGCCTTCTCTGCCATATACACTCATCCATATCCTCCGTGGCCAGTCTCAATGTAACCTCTTCTATGACGAATTTGCCAGCTTTCCAGGCAGAAAAGCCTTTCCTCTCTGCTTACCTTGATCTTTGCATTTTCATTTGTTCCCTCTCTTTATAGCATGTATTCAGATTTTATATATTTTAATGGCATTTATACATCACTTTTTCTAGAATATTGCAATATTGTGTCCATAAAAATGGTGTCAATGATAAAAGTATTATGGGTCAGGAGCTTCATTATTTTTATCTTAAAATCCAGTATGGCCAATAATCTACCTTGCTTATATATTATATTTGCCATAAACAAATTAACACCTTGAACTTTATAGATTCAACTCAAACTGATTGTTGCTTATCAGATAAGAGTTTATCTACCTCTTGGATAACTGGTCATACTGAGCATGAAGAGTTATACTTCCACATACTAATCTTGATTACAGGAAACACTGGATGTTTTACGATGTATACCTTGGAAAATTTGTATCTCAATTCCTTTTTCTGTAGGGATCATGTCAAAAATAATACAAAATATTAGAAGGACACATAGTGAAAACCTTAGGGACATTGCCATGGCTGAACTGAGGGGCACACATGTCAGTGCAGTAATGATGTCCATACTCCATGCCGGTGTAGGACTACTCTGGAAGCAGCTCATATAAGCTGAAACTTTGTTTCATATAAGACACTTTATAAGTGCTTATCCATTCATCCATTTCATTGCTCAACAAATATTTGATCAGAATTGTAGACCAGAAATTGGGCTAGTACTAGGAACACAGCATTAACCCAGAACACGTGTCCTTCCCCAATCTTTGCACCTAGTCACAAGGAATATGGAGTAAGTTGGAGAAAAGGGCAGATATAATTAAAGATTTACACACATAAATACACATACACACACATGCAAATATATTTTGTACTGAGAAATACATAATATCATGAGAACATTTTATGGGAGGAAGAAAGAAAGGATTAACCATAAATAAATAACTGTAAGATAATTTATGTTGGGGGTCAGACTTCACATGAAGAGATGATGGCAGAGAACTTTGAAAGATCCCTTGAAGTTTTTAATTGGAGAATGGAATCAGTGAGGCAACAAGTTTTCTGCACCAGGGGAGAGTAGGAGCAAACCAAAGGGCGCAATGAAGCCAGTGTGTCGGCAGAATAGGAAGGAATTTATTCTTGGTAAGTCCTAAGACACTGAAGTAGGAAAAAGAATTAGCAGAAATAAAATGGTAGTCCCTCTTGTGGGTGATGAGGTTTTAAAGAACACTACTTTCCTAAGTTTTAAATGTCACTAATTTAATTACACAACTTTCACTATGTTACATTATTAACATAGACATAAGTTTGGATGCATTGAAACATATACCATTAGTAATGGCATAGAAAGTCTGAGAACCAGCCAGGAGTGGTGGCACATACCATAATCCCAGCAACTTTGGAGGGTGAAGTAGGATGATTGCAAGTTTGAGGTTAGCCTGGGCAACTTAGCGATACTCTATCTCAAAATTAAAAATAAAAAAGACTGGGAGTATAGCCCAGTGATAGAGTGCCCAGTACCACAAAGAAAAGAAAGAAAAAATAAAATTCGAGGACCGTAATTTGAAAGTTTAATCAAATAGATATATATGGAATACTGACCACAGCAAATATTTAGTGTATATATTCTTTTCAAGCACACATCTGTAGAAGGAAGAATTCTAAGATGGTCCCAAGAGCCTGTCACCTGGTGAACTCATACTCAGTTATTCAATCAAACCCTGATCTAGGTACTGCTGTAAAAGGATTTTGCAAATATCATTAAGATCCCCAATCCCTTGTCTTTAAGATAGGGAAATTAGCCAGGTAGGCTTAACCTAATTACATAAGCCTTTTTAATCTGAGTCTAGAAGCTAAAGACTGGGCAAGTCAGAAATTCAAATAATTAGGGGAATTTGATCCATGAGAAAATCTGTTGCTGATTTTAAGGATGGAGAATGTCACCAGATTTGGAATGCTGGCTTCTGAGAGCTGAGGGCAATCCACAGCTGCTACCAGGCTAATAACTGGATCAGACCAACAAGAATGAGCTTGGAAGCAGATTCTTCCCCAGAAGCTCCAGATAAGAACTCAGCTTGACTAAACTGATTTCATTGGTGTGAGAATCTGTGCAGAAAACCCAGCCCTCTATGCCAGTTTTCTGACCTACAGATCAGTGAGCTAGTAAGTGGGTGTCATTTTAAGCCATGAAGTTTGTAATGAGTCACTATGTAGCAATAGAAAACTCATACAGAACTTTGGGCAAAGGGGAGGGAGAGGAGGGGAGGGAGCATGGGGGCAGGAAAGATGGTGGAATGAGATGGACATCATTACCCTAGGTACATGTATGACTGCACATATGGTGCAAGTCTACATTGTGTACAACCAGAGAAATGAAAACTTGTGCTCCATTTGTGGACAATGAATCCAAATGCATTCTGCTGTCATATATACCTAATTAGAATAAATAAATAAAGGGAAAATGTTTACGATAGCTAATTATGAAAAGTATAAATTAGTATCAGTCTTTCATAAATGTGATTAAAAATATAGCATGGCATTCAGACTGAAAAGTGATCATGTCTGCCTTTTATTGAATACTGTCAATACTGTTATTGAATGTGTCAAATGTTGTAACTGGTTAATTCTATAAACAATCCTGTGAGCAGTTAAAAAAAGAAAAGAAAACTCATCCAGTATAAATTCACAAAGATATCACACAAAAAAAAACACAACCACTGTCTCTAACCGAAATTCAATAATATTAGGAATTATAAAATGTGCTTCCCAAAAGTCCCATGATTAGGAATTTGTGAAAAGCAATTCCAAATATATAGTTCAAAGAACAAATCATTATAAAATTATAAAAATTTAGAAGTGAATGACAATGCTGCATACCCCTAGAAGAGAAAACTCAATAACTTGTATAAAATAATTCTTCATAAGTTAATATATTGATGCAATATAATTCCTGTGATATCCCCCACAAAGTTTTTGTGAAAAAAGTT